>AWUE01015825.1:0-43372 GCA_001974825.2 Corchorus olitorius | reverse complement strand
ACTTAAGGTTTTTTTAAAAAAAATATTTATTTTTAAAATTTTTACTTCTTTTGTTTACTTACTTTCTTATATTACATAATATATATATATATATATATATATATTATTACCTCAGATATATATGTTGGGGCACGAGAAAACGACGTGCTC
The DNA here is from genome assembly GCA_001974825.2 of Corchorus olitorius. Classification (NCBI taxonomy): domain Eukaryota; kingdom Viridiplantae; phylum Streptophyta; class Magnoliopsida; order Malvales; family Malvaceae; genus Corchorus; species Corchorus olitorius. The sequence continues at coordinate 43,222 of AWUE01015825.1, read as the reverse complement.
CCCACCTGCCCACGCGCACACGACCCCACGAAACCCTAATTTCCAAGGCCCTTCCAAAAGGAGAGCTCATTTTGACGCCAAAAAAAAAAAAGAAACCGAGAGCTCATTTTCATTTTTCTTTTTGATTATTTAACAAATAGACATAGCAGTAGTAACATATATAACTTAATTAAAAGCTTATTAGTATCTTTTTTCTTTTTTTCATAAATTATATTGGATCTTGAATAATTTGGAGTCGAGTCATGGTAAATAAGAGGCGTCGAATCTTATATTAATTAAAAGTTATCTTATATTAATTAAAAGTTATTTATATATGATTTGAAATCTAGCCACATCAGAGTATGAGTGAAAGGCTTCGTACTTTAAATGACAAATTATATTAGGTCTAAATTTAATTCGAAGTCAAATCACAATATCAGATTATAAATAGGAGGCATCAGACCCTAAATAAGAAATCACATCAGGTCTCGATTTGTCTCAGAATTGAGCCGCATCAAACCATAAATGATAGGCATCAACCCTAAATGGAGGAAATTCTTTCGACCTCTATTTTATTGATTCACAAAATTCGAACACTTAACCTTGCATATAAGCATATATGTTGATTTTCTTCCATCCAATTCCTAAGCTTATTATTAGTAGTACTAAGTAATATTCAACTAACTGAAAAAAAAAGTCCGGCCAAAAAAAAACTAAGTGAAAAAAGCAAAATAATAGGAAAATAGAAATAAAATAATAATAAAAAAATAATTATTAGTATTACACACGCACCGGGTAGCTCCCCAGATCAGAACACAACAACAACAACTACAATATTGTTTTGAACCTAGAAAGAAAGAAAAGAACATTTGATCCAATCTTGTGTTTTTAAGCTTTGTTATATATATATAAATACTAGTGTATACTTCTTTCTTTCTTCCTTTTTAAATACTGAAAATTTTATTTCTCACTGCTTTAGTTTATTCTTTCTCTTTCCTTTCTCTCTCTCTCTCTCTCTCTCATCTCATCTCATTTCTCTCTCTCCTTTCCTTCTAGCTTTCTTTCTCTGTGTGTTTGATGCTCTATCAAGGGTTCTTTTGTTTGATCATCAAAATATTTCTGGTTCGTTGATTTCATCATCATCTTCACCAGACAGAAAATTAATTGGTTTGGTTTAGTTCTCTTTTTTCTCTCTATTTTTCCTTCTCTCTTTACTTGATTCTTCGTTTGGGAATTGCATCTAATTCTCTCTTCCTACTCCCTATCCCTTGTCTTATCAGCTCTAGTCATGGCGATTAAGTAAAACTAGTTGATGCAATTATTAAAACCCTTTTTTTGTTTTTTTTCCTAGCAAAGCAAACCCTTTCTTTTGCTTGTTTGACTTCTTTTTTCTGATTTAACCCTTAGAATTAAGTTGAATTCGAGTTTTCTTCTTCTTCTCTTTGTGTTTCTGGAGTTTAATTAATTAGCAACAAAACTGGCGAATCCTTGGTGGGCTAATCAGGTGAGTCTTCCGGGTATGGACCCGGGAGGGAATTCACCAGCTTTACACAAACGTGGCCTTGAAATTTCCATGAACGATGCCACCAATAACAGAAGCAACGGTGGAGGAGGCGACGAAGACGACGATAGAGACACCGGAGACGAGCCTAAAGAAGGCGCAGTCGAAGTGGGCACCCGGAGACCCAGAGGGCGTCCACCGGGCTCCAAAAACAAGCCCAAACCACCCATTTTCGTCACCCGGGACAGCCCAAACGCGCTCCGTAGCCACGTTATGGAAGTCGCCAGTGGCACTGATGTAGCCGAAAGCATAGCCCAATTCGCCCGGCGACGACAACGCGGCGTTTGCGTCCTAAGCGGAAGTGGCTCCGTCGCCAACGTCACACTAAGACAACCAGCAGCGCCAGGAGCCGTGGTGGCTCTCCATGGAAGGTTCGAAATCTTGTCTTTGACTGGGGCGTTTTTGCCTGGTCCAGCACCACCAGGCTCGACGGGGCTCACGGTGTATTTAGCTGGTGGTCAAGGACAAGTAGTCGGAGGAAGTGTGGTGGGTTCGCTTATTGCAGCGGGGCCAGTGATGGTCATTGCAGCAACATTTTCAAACGCAACGTATGAAAGATTGCCAATAGAAGAGGAAGAAGAAGGTGGCAGCGCTGGCCATGGAGGAGGAGGAGGACAGATCCAAGGCGGAGGAGGAGCTGGCAGTTCTCCGCCGGCAATTGGAAGTAGCGGCCCACAAACAGGTCTGCCTGATCCATCTTCATTACCAATATACAATTTGCCTCCTAATTTACTCTCAAATGGAGGAGGCCAACTAGGGCATGAAGCTTATGGTTGGGCTCATGGGCGGCCGCCTTATTAATAAAAACAACAGCAGCAGCAGCAGCAGCTTCATGATATTCATATATAAGAGAGTGAGATTATCATTAATTTTCTAGTAGTATTTTAGAATTTTTCTATTTAGATTTTACTAAAATGTTTGTGTTTGTATTTAAATATAAATATATAGAGTTTGGAAGTTTAAAAATGAAAAAAAAAAAAAAGTAGTAGTAGAAACAAGAGGAGATTGTGAACAAGAGAAAAAACCTTGATGTGGTGATCTCATTGTATATTAAACTCTCTCTCTTTTCCTATATGCTTCTTTTCTGTTTGCAATAAAAAATAATTTAGACTACTCTTTCTAATTAAAATTGTTTCTCATATATCTTAATTTGCATTTGAATTATTGAATTGTTTTGCTAGTTTTTATTGGTTGGATTACTTATATTATATAGTTTCTTTGAATATATATATATATATGGATTAGACAGATACAAACAAATATATCCATTGCTGCTGCTGGTATAAACAGAAGGGATTGATCCCCTTATTATAAAAAAAAATGTTATGTTTTGGTATATGTTTTTTTTTTTTATCTACTTTTGTGCCTTTAATTGGTTAATCCCACTTTTGGACAGATGATGAACTATTATAAGTAAGTACTAAAGGGAGCATGTAAATTTCATGTCTTGTTTCTGTGCTTGATGATTTTTTAGGTTGGCAGATAAGAAGCACTTGAAACTTGCATATATATCTACATGATCTATATAGTAAATTTAATAAATTAAAACAACCTCAGAAGATTATTTTATGTGTGTGAATTTATATTATTTATATATATAATTAGAATACAAGGGATACCAATAAGATATATATATAATTTTATAGTTATTCTTTTTTTTTTAAATTAGTGAAATTTAATAATTATTCTTTAATGTATATAGTACATTGGCTTTCCTGAGATCAGGTGTTTCTAGGTTTTCTTCTCTCTTTTTGGGCATTTAGAATGATTTTCTTTTCTTTTTTTAATGTTCAAGAGAAGCATTTCCATATAAACAATTGAATAGTTTCTTTCTAAAGTTATTATTACTTTACTATAATAATAATAATATAATATTGTTATTATTATATTGTATAGTTTAATTTAGTGCAACTCTTTACTAAATTAAAAAGCATTCTGCAATTAGACATACATGGTGCATATATATATATATATAATAATAATAATAGAATAATAACCAAAAAAATAAATGGATAAATTAAACAGCATACACATCTTCCAAAACAATTATAAGTTTCAAGTCAAATCATTTGATCTTTCATTGTTTTATGTATTTGAGAAATTATTTAAAAACTTTAAACAAAGGTTATTTTACCAGAGACATTCTTTCTTTCTTCTACTTCTTCTTTTCTGGGAATCTTTTTTTTCATTAGCAATATAATTTCCTTCAATGGAGCAATCTCCTGCATCTAATTTCCCCACATGTCTGACCTACGCAATGCAGCTGCTTCCATTGCAGTAGGGCTCTTCTGTCTGCCATTTTTGAGGAATACCATTTCATTAGATAACTATACATAAATCCCCTTTGAATTCACACATATGTTGCTTGGCAACCTCTCTCAAAGTACTGATTTTGATGAGATTTGGATCACAAATTTGTTAGTTAAGTATTAATTAATCTGAGTAAATTTTTCAGTACAAATTGGTTTGAGACCTACTGTTTCACTAAGCTTTCTACTTGCAAACTGTTTCCTAAATATATATAATCGTACGTAGTATTATTTTAACTTGAATGATTTATATATAGGGTTTATATATAATACATCATCAGTGAAAAAAACCCTCACCGTTTCCTCCCCTCCTTCCTTCTTGTTTTCTAAATATTTTTTTCAATGCTTTTGTTTTGGTTGTTAATTTTTTGTTTTAATAAAGTACCTATCAAATTAAAATGACTCCTAAAGCTGTACTCCAGTGAGAGCGTTTGTCTTAGACATGGAGTAAGTTTCTTTTTTCTTACTTCGGTGGCTTAATTATTTTCTGTTTAATTGATAATTTTCTTGTTTTAAAGATAGAATTCGGTGTTAAATTAGTTAATCATGTGTGATATGGATCTTACATGTACGTTGTACCGATCTATCTCGAGATTTTCTCTATTAGTTAATTTTAAATTTAATTTCTAAAAAAAGTTTATTCTTGATCACACATGCTTTAATCGGTTTCATTAATTTAATACAAGTTGGTTATAATAACTCACAAGATATTGACCAATCAAGTTAAGCATTTTGATTTTTTTTTGGCGAAACATTTTGATATATTTTTTATAAATGAAATAGTATATATATATATGCTATATATATAAAGCTCTAATTTAATTTGAGGTAAATTTATCGTTTATATATATATAATATAATCAATATTGTACTCCTTTCTTAACTATAGCACATTGCCATTTTTTTTAAAAGAAAAATTTCCATTCTTTATATCAGTGGAAGATATACATAAAATTTTATAACTTATATATGATGCCTTCTTGATCTAAAATATAATTTAATATTTAGGCTTTGTCTTTTATATACATGACTATGTCACATATCATCCCCAACGAATTTAAAATCTTATAGCTAATTTATTAAATTAAGGTCTGCTAATTAAATTATTGTCTAACCGAAGTTAACAAACAAAGTCTTTTGTATAAAGTAATTAAGTTTTAATCTAATATATATTCAACATTGTCGTATACTAACAAAATATATTCAGTTAAGAAAGACTTATTCTTTCCCAACTTCTAGCTACCCACGCCTTATATATATATGTCCATTGGTCCTTTTATATTCTAACAATTACAATTTGCAAGCAGATCAGCTTATTTTATGTTTGGAATATTCTTATTAGAATATATATGGATAATATTATTTATTATGGCAAAGAAAATTACTCATTATAAATGATAATTCCCCATTTTCAACACCTTACCAGTTAGTAATTTGATTAATTCCAAATTTTTGTTGCTTTTTTAGGCAAAATTTTAAATTTCTAATACTGATTAGTGATTACTTACTTTAATTAGCTGAGTCAAAGACTCCAAGTGACAAGAAGGTATGGGACCTGGAATTCTCTTAATTCAGCCATAAATGATGCGTATTCCCATATTTATTTTATTAGAGTTTAACAAGAAAAAAAGAAAAAAAAAACGAGAATAGACAGAATTTAATTGCTAATTAGTCAAAGGAAATTAATTAGAAAATTGATGTAAGTAGGAATGAAGGAGATCAGATATTATGATGATTACTGATTAGATTTCTTTTTTGGGCCGTCGATGATTAGACTGTTTATGAATATAAATAGATAATATATATATATATATGTTAATTAAAATATTAAATAAATAACAATATAAACATACTAGGATATATATAATACTATACTTAAAAAATTAACAGCCAGAAAAACTTAAAGGGAAGAAAAAAAAAACCATTTCAATTGTATTCTTTTTCACTTCACCCCATCCATCTAGTTTTCTTTTCTTTTATTTTTTTTTCCTTTCATCAATGCAACTTGATGGAAGGAGAAGAAAAGAGTTTCATCTTTTTTTCTTCTTTCCCACTAATTGTCCTTAAAGAAATTTAAAAGGTAATAGAAAAAGAAAGAAAATCATTTTGATTTGATTTTGATCATGACTCTTGCATTATCACGTGTTTCCATCAGCATAATGCCATTTTCCTTAGCTTACCTAATTATCCTATAGTTGATATGAAAGAAAACAAATTATATATATTTGCTTCATTAAAAGCACCTCTCTTCTAATTAATTACTTTGATTATGACATCTACACTAATCTTGATTAAATTAATTCAAGTAAAAGATGCATAAACTAACTTAAGTAATTGGGGATAAATTAATCTATGTAAGTAATCTATATTAATTATTAACTAACTAAATATATTAACAAGAGAAGCATGCAGCAGCAATTGCATAAATACATCTATATATATATATATATATTATTTTATTTTAATATTTAAATTAATCCCTACTTCATGAATTGCTTTGTGCATGCCTATAATTAGCTGTAGTATAGATAAGCTTTTTCTTTCACCAAAAAAAAAAGATAAGCTTTTTTTTTGTCAAAAAAGGTTAATCATCAAACTTTTTTTCAATCATAAATAGATTAATTATAAGTGGTCTAAGTAAGATTAGAAATAGTTTTAAAATGAAACGTACAAAGATGACATCAATGTTTGTCTAAACTTGTGTTCTTTTAGTGAAAGATTGTAAGGTTTTTCCTATAGAATCATAACAATGATATACTTTTTTACTGGGTAATAGTTAAAAAATTGTTTTCATTCAAATTGATTGCTTTTCCATGTTGTCACTCATTCCATCCGCTTCTTCATCTACTATTTGTTTTCTTGCTTCTTCTTTTTTTTCCACAATAATTTCCAAATATATGGGAATATTTTATAGTAACACATTCGTGCTCAATGGGCAATTACAGAGCTTAAGGGATGGTGGAAGAATGTGGGTTTCGTTAACATATTATGTTGGTATTATCGGTTTGATATATTAGATAATTAGTTTTTTAATTATTTATTTAAATATCTTAATTTAGTTGTTTTTTTTTAGATAAAAGTAGTTGTAGATTTCATTAAACTGATAAAGTAGTATAATTCTTTTGAAGCATAGTTACTACTGAGTCCGAGACTTCCTCAATCCATATAAAAGTAGTTCTTTAATTTAGTTATTAATTTCTCATTGAATATTTAGATACATAAAACTTTTTTCAAATAAGATCCGTAATTATTGTATTGATGAGAAAAGAAAAAGAAAAAAAGGTTTTCATCAAAACGTTTAAAATAGAGTCATTGGAAAACCTTATTCCACCTAATACTAACATTATAGTTCAACTTTAAATCAAGTTGGTTTTAAGATAATGTTCTATCAACACACTCAAAGGATCATAGAGAGGCTATATAACAAGTTTATAAAGAACATGGAGGACCCTCTTCACATGAATTCACGTGACATAGTAAATAAGCCCTAATAAAAAATTACTCAAAAAACTTAGTAACAACTTGGATACAACATTCCGACGCTAAAGTCACAATATTAATGGACCCCATTTTTGTTCAATAATTATTACTGTTTTTAAGTAAAACAGAAATAATTAATTAATTAATTAAATTAATCATAATAAAAAAAGCAAATAAACAAAAATATATTCTTACTTTTTGTTCCATTTTGCCTTTCCAAATGTTGGCACCCCTACCACTTGCTATTGCACAGATACAAAATACACTTAGCTAGTTCTTTTTTAGATTGTGTGAGAAGTGAGAAGGATGGGAAGAAAAGCCATTTTAGCTTACAATAATTTGAAAGAGAATCCACTAATTAAGTCTTTGCATTAATGAAATGTAGACCACCCAATAAAGATGATAAATTATTATTTTAATTGAAGTGATTAAATTTAATAAGATTTTCTTCGTGGGGTATAGCATCCCGAAATCGACATCACCCAAGAGAAATCCAAAAACATGTTTTCATTATAAAAACTTTGTATTTTTTTTCTTTTTCCTTTTCCTTTTCAATTGTACCCATATGTTTGATGCTGAAATTTGATGGCGCCGGATGCTTTGTCGTGGAGTACACATCACCATTTTCGATCCAATGAATTATAATCAAATTAAGAGTTTGATTAACTTATATAATTCCAAAGAACCAATATTTGTTCTTTGGGCTCTTTTACTATGAGAAGGAGAAGGGTACGTATAAATTTTACTTAGACAAGGGTTAGTTGAAGCGAACAGCCTTTATCTCATAACCAAAAAGTCTTTCTTACAAATTATTAATAAATTAAAGAAAACAAAAGCCCTAGAATTAATGTGGCTTCAAGTTTATCTAATCTAATGTTACTTTCCAACTTCCTTTATATTTTTGGATTCATGAATCATAATTAGTTCATATTTGTCGGAGATATATATGCTTTTAGTATGTGTTCTTAACAAGGTATCTCTTCTGATCGATCAATTTCTTTTTATCCTTTATTACAAATCTTGGTATTAGTCACGTTAAATCATGACTAATTCAAAGTTGACGCATCAGATCTCACATGAGAATAAATTCTTCAAATACCTATTTTCTTACAAGACTTGAATGTATGAAACCTTATGTACGTATAAGAAACATTGAACTCTTCTGATAGGTGGTGATCTCATCGATTATGTTCTAATTATCGTGTATATATATATATATATATAAGTATATGATAAGGGATTGAATTGTATCCTTTTTCTTATCAAATGATTGATCATCATAATGTACTTTCTACACATAACACTTATTATTTTGTTAATCACTGTTATGATTGATGCACAGAAACATTTAGCTCGTTTTTTATGTACTCAGTAGTGTTATATATAATATTAATAAGTGGATCGGTTCGTGCTGGCGCGTCGAGCGTTTAGAAATCTACTTTTTTGAACAATTTTCTATTCAAATTAAATTTTTTGATGCATAGGAAAGTTCGAAAGTATTATGATTTTAAATATGTTGCATCTTTAAAAGGCTATACTATTAACATTGAGCATATGCTCTAAAGTTAGCAATAAATAGTAAATATTAGTTTGTACATGGATATGTGCAATAACTTCAATTTTGTTTCCTTCTCTAAAATGTGTAACACTTAAACAAAAACTAAGTTTACTCTCTTCTTCTTATGGATATGAAAGGCCTGAAGAGAAATTACAATTCTAGCATTCATTAGCAAAAGTAGAGATAAGGGGGATAAGATTTATTATAACATTTATGTGAAAGGAAATGATAATTACAAAAAAGGGCTCAAGGGCAAGAATTGGCTAGAAACTAACCTAGGGTCTTCCTAGTAATGGCAAGTGAGAAAAGACAAAAAAGGACAAAAAAAGTTCAAATAGAGCCTCTTCATCGATCCTCGAAAGGGGCCTTTGATAAATTCCCCGGATCTTTCAAATAACATTTAGTATATATATGATGTGCATACGGCTTTGAAAGCCAAACGGTTACAAATTTACAATACAAAAACAATATGTATGTAGGTATGTAGACTTTAGAGTTTCCCTTCAAAGTTATATTTCACATAGACCTGCTCAAGGGTCCGAGCCCGCGCAAACCCAAAGGCCCACCCGAAAAATGGGAGGGTTTGGACAAAAATTTAAGATCCCAAGATAGATAGGGTTTGGGCCTTGGGTTTCTTTAAAAAACCTGAGCCCGATCCAGCCCGGCCCGAATTACTATGAAATATATATATATATATATATAATGTAATACATATCTATATTATTTCTAAATAATATATATCATATAATATAACATCACAATTTATAGCCATCAGGCATTTGACCTGGTGGTAGAGTGCTGGACTCTTAGTTTTAGTGTACCTGGACCATGGAGTCTTGGGTTATAGTCTCACGAAATGTGAGTTTAGTTTGTAATTTATTTGTTTGTGTATTTGTTATATTTGGTAGTTTTAGATGAAATTAGAAATTTGGCAATCCTATATGATTTATGTACGCTTCAATTTGTAAATAGGGAAGCCAATGTATTTGCACATTCTCTAGCTAAGATTGAGCCGGATAATCATGTGTTGCGAGACTATTCCTCCCGGCGTTTATAATCTCTGATTATTGATTAATGAAAGTGTTGATTTGATCCCAAAAAAAAACATCACAATTTATATTATATATACTATAAAAAAATATGGCTAGAAAAAATTTAGCATGTTGATTTTTTAAAAAAATGTTTAATATGTAATTAAATTTTTTTTTATTATTATTATTTGAGAAAAATAAAAATTAAAAGGAAAATAAAACGGGCAGACTTGTGCGGGACTTGAATATGACTATATAAATGTAGACGGGTTTTGGTCAAATGATCAAGCCCGAATAGTCGGGTCGGGCTGGACCCGGGCTTGCAGAAATTCTATTATTATATAGTCAAAGCCCGACCCGATCCGACCCATGAGTAGGCCTAATTTCACACTAATCATTGAATTTCCTAATGGCGAAAAAAAAAAACACATGCAAGTCATGAGCCAAAATAGAAATTCAATAGATAAATAAAAAGAAGTCTATTAAAAAACAGCTGAAAAATTCCTTGAAGAAAAAGTTCTATATATATTGTTATATAATTAGCTGTGTACTTATTATATATATTTGATTCTAATTATAAATTAAACAACCTATCTTAAGGAGTAATTATACATTAAAAATATTTAATTTAACAGTTTCTTTACATTTTTTAATTAACAAATGCTGAGATGCATATGATGCTATTTGCAGTACATAATATAATTATAATTTTGTTGCGCCAAAAATCTCTTGCTAGAGTTTTCGCGGAGAATTCTTTATGACCGCATAGGGGCGTGCCTGTCAATTTGCTGAAATTGACAAAGAGGTATTGGCGGAAACAAATCCAAGTTATCCTTATCTCACCAAACTGATATAGCTAAACACTTATTCTGTTAGGTCATACTTATCGTTTGTAACTCATACTCATACTTGCAGTATATATTAGCAATTATAATCAGAAATCAATACAACACATTTTCACCAATTTTATCCAAATCTCTAAATCTCTACATGGTATCAAGAGCTAGGTCTCTTTAAACGAGTTTTTTTTTCTCTCTCTTCTCTCCTATCCTTCTTCCACTTTTATCAATCAAATGTCGACTGAAGACTCTTCTGCCTCTTCTTCCAAAATTCTCACCACCAACAATCAAGCCATTGCTCAATCGAATGGATTGCCACCTTTGATAACGATTAATGCTGCTGCCCAATTTCCTATCAAGCTTACTCCGCAGAACTTTCCTTCATGGCATGCCCAGTTCAACTCCTTCTTAACAAGGCACAAACTCACTGGATATATCGATGGAACCAAAGTATGTCCTCCCTCTACTATCCCTTCTAAAACTGATGCTGCTTTGCTTGTTTCAAATCCAGAATTCGAGCACTGGATCCAACAGGATCAGTTCCTTCTTCATGGAATAATTGCCTCAGCCACAGAGACCGTGGTGCCTTTCTTTGCCTCCTGCACTTCTGCCAAGAGTGCATGGACCAAAATACAAAATATGTATGCAAACAAATCCAGATCACGCATGATGCAGCTGCGTGAAAAACTCCTTCAACCCAGAGGTTCGAAGACTGTCCAAGACTATTTTCAACAGATCAGGCATGTGGCTGACGAGCTTGCTCTTATTAACACACCAATTCATGAGGATGAGTTAGTTATTCACATTCTCAATGGCATTGGCTCGGAGTATAGAGAGATCTCTGTTGGGATCAGGGCCCTTGAAAATGCAATTTCTTTTGAAGAACTGCTTGATACAATGACTGAGTATGAGGGTTTTCTACTCAGACAAAGTTCTATCGATGTGGCAATTCACATTGCCAATGCTGCTCAAAGGACTTCCTTTCATGATAGGTACAAATCAACCAACAAAAATTTCTCTTTCAATAGATCTAATCGCTCCTTTGATAGATCATTTCAGAGGAGAAATCAAAATCCAAGGCCTGTTTGCCAATACTGTGACAAGCCTGGTCACAGTGCCAAACTATGCTACCAAATTAGGCCCAAGCAGTCAAACAATCAACCGTCTGCTCACCATGCATCGTTTGCCTCCAAACCACAAGCAACCTGGCTTCTTGACACGGGTGCTTCCCACCATGTTACTCATACTCATACTTGCAGTATATATTAGCAATTGTAATCAGAAATCAATACAACACATTTTCACCAATTTTATCCAAATCTCTAAATCTCTACAAGAGGTTGTAAAGAACTGGATCTGGTGCGCGGAGCAGCAGATTAAAAAATCAGAGCGATTGTGGGACTGGATCAAAGTCACACGGAAGCATTTAAATCATTGGATCCGTAGCAAACTACTTTCCATTTATGGGTTTTCCTCTATCTCGATCAGATCTGGGAGATCTGCTTTGATTGCAATTGAATTTGAAAAGAAAATAACAATTTGATTTGTTATTTATAGGAGAGAAACACGTGTACAGTGTTTTTGTATCCGGAGTCAAGGTTGAAACAAGGGAAAAACACAAAAAGGTGTGTTTGAATGTCCTGAGACAAGATCTAAACAAGGAAAATTGGATGAACGAGTAAGAACTCGTGATGAAAAAAAGTGAAAATGGCACAGAGCCGGAGAGAAAATAAGCACGGAGCTTAGTTTTTTGCGCGTAGCAAGTTTGTAGCTTCAGGAGCGGGTTTTTGATTTCTCGGGAGAAATGTTTGAGATGCGGAATCCCATGAGACCTCGGAATGGCCTCCCTTTATATAGGGGCGGCATGGGCCTTGCATTTAATGGGCTTGCCTTGCTGAAGAAGGTGAATTCCTCCTCCTAGGTAGATGACAACATCCAGGAAGGTGCAGTGAAGCTTCGTTCTCCTTCTAATTGCTTCCAACTACTGGGGTGAAGGAAATGTAGATGCTAGGGCGACACTTCTCTTGGATGGGAGATGGAAATCTTCCTCCTGGGTGGTTGATTAATAATTCTTCCTTCTTCCTATCACACATCAGCATGCCTTTGTTGCTTCTTTTGTGCAGAAATCAACTAAATTGACTAAATAGTGGCCGACTGACATCATGAATTGGACTTTGAACACTAAGGCCACGAAATTACTCATACTTAATCATACGTAGCTCTTCAAATCATGAAAATAACAATTAGTTAAGAAAATGGCTTAAAACGGGGTGAAAAAGCCACATGTCCTTAACTGAAAAGAGTGCAAAAGTTGCAAACGATCTCAGAATAAACCAAAATATCACCAGTAGGCTTAGGTTGCCTCCATAAGGCTATGGAAAAAATCCCAAGTGGATTCGAGCTCTCTACCATGGTGAATTTGGTTTCACTCCCCATAATGTCCTTAACTGAAAACCCGGCATAAGTTTTTACTCCGATGTCAGAATAAAGTGAAATTTTACCAAGATGATCTACATAGCTCAAGGATCATCATGGTATGATCCTTGGTAGAAATCGCAGCCTCTAGCCTTCTCAATTGGTTAATTTTACCATTTTGTCCTTAATTGAACAAAATGCAAAGTTGTAGTTTCACCTCCCAGGGAGGGAAAAAGGGCTAGGTGATTTCTCCAGTATAGTAGGTCGACTATATTGAGGAGGTGTGAGGTTGAAAATCTCATGCCTCTCTCACGTACGTATATGTTTCTCTTGCTGACAAACTTTAGCTCTCTGCCTCCTTCCTGCAAGAAGAGAAAAATAGCTCTCCTCAGGGAAGTGGGCGGCCTCTCCTCTACATGGGAGGCGACTTTGGGCCTTAACATCAAGTCCATGAGGTATTTTTCATCTCATGGGTAGATGGTAAGCAACTTTCCTTTTTTACTGTTTGCCTCCCTAGTAGGCAGCAATATTAAAGGAAACTGCTTCTGTTTGATTTTCTTTGCCACACTCCTAGGTAGAGGCGGCATAGATGATTATTTTAATAATAATTATTCAGAAAAATAATTATTATTTATTTAATAATTAATAAATTTAAGCCCTTATAATTAATTATAAGATTTTCCATATTCTATTAGAATTAGGGTGGTGCAGAACCCTAGTTTCTTTAGGATTTTTGATTTAATCCTGACCACACATCTTAATTATGTTTGTGTGAAGACCAATTTACCCTCAATTGTAAATTGGGGTATAAACAAATTTTAAAATGTAAAAGTTACTTAAACTAAACTACACTGCAAAACATAATCCAAAGACCGAACAACAACTCTGGTCAATTACATGGTAAATAACTATTGATAAAAAATTGTGGAATTGTATATTATCTATACTATATTAAAAAGTACGTTCACCTGTAAAACTTTTGAATCACCCATTATATCCTTATTTTTCGAATATATTTCTTAAATGCCATTGTTTAAACTTTTGATAGTTTTACTCAATTAAAAACTCTATTTTTATTTAATTAAATCTAATATCTTTATAATTTTTACCATTTTACTATTTTAATTAAAAAACTTATATATATTAGAATTTTTAAATATACTTTTACAGTTTTACTCAACTAAAAACTCTATTTTTATTTAATTAAATCTAATATCCTTTTACCTATTTTATTTTTACCATTTTACTATTTTAATTAAAAAACTTATATATATTAGAATTTTTAAATATATTTCTTAAATGAAATTTTTTAAATTTTACAATTTTTTTTAGAAATAAACTTTTACAGTTATACTACTACTAAAAAATCTTTTTTTTATTTAATTAAATTCAATATTATTATAAATATTTTATTCTTACCATTTTAATTTTAAAAAAATTTGAGACTTTTTGTTAAATCTGAACCCATTTCAATTATAATATAAACTAATAAAAGTATTATTATCAAGTTTAAAACTAATCATTAATTATTCATCATTTTTTAAAACTAATTAAGTTAAAATTTTATTTATTTAAAATTTAATTATTGTGGTTAACCTTTTTTTTATATTTTTTGGAGTGTGTATTGGTAGTTTAATGTATTGGAGTGTATAATAAGAATTTAAAGTTTTTAAAAATAAAAAGAAGAGTAACATGCAATTATTTCCTTTGACTTATAAAGTTAGAGGAGTCAATCGGGCGGGTTGGACGGGTTTCGGATCATCTGAGTCTAAGTCAAATGAGTCAGGTAATTTTCTCGGGTTATTGCTCAGCTGGGTTTGAATAAATGATAATTTAGAATGGTTAAAATTATAACAATGTGGATTTTATTGAATAAAATATAATTTTAGTTTATAATTTTCTCGGGTCATTCGGGTTTTGACTCATCTGGGTTCAGATCATTCGGGTATGCTGGGTCTGGGGTCAGGCGGATTTGGGTTTTGACCTCAGGTCACTCAGGTTTTGGATTTTTCGGATTTAGAACTCTGATCAATTGGGTCAGCCTTGTATTTTGTAATGTTTAATTCTTAAATTTATTATTTACTAAAAACAGGACGGGTCACGTGCAACGAAGTGGAAGTGAAGACTAGTAAAATTAAATACGGATTAGAGCTTGGAAGACTTTGGATTATAATCTATGGGTTTAGTAAACGATGGGTTTGTTAGAAAATTTCTAAAACAATTTATAAAGAAAGGAAGAAATGAGTCTTTGAGACATGAAAAACACTTCCTCAAATATGATATTGCCTAACCATCTTAGATAAGTCGTAAATGGGATACAATAAAGCCACTTGAGAACACTCAAAGAAAAGTATAATTGTTGATTGTATATCTCAATGTTTATGTGAAAGGCTTTTCATATATTTGATATATACATGTCTTTTCATATAGACATAACCTTATGATCAATACATATGTCTTTAATTCCATGCATAACTTTATGAATAACTCAGGTTCGAATCTTGTGAATGGAGAAACCATTGTTGGAAAAGTTTTACCCCTATAGTGAGCAAACCCGGCTCGAACAAAGTTGACTTGTAAATATAAAAAAAAAAACTTTATAAATAAGTATGTCATAAAGATACTTCTTTATAGTTGTCCACCTATGAATAAATGTCTTTCAATAATCATCAACATTAAAAAAAAATCCAATAGGGACTATATATATACGATAATTATATATATATAGTTCTAAAATGATGGAGGGTAATTAATATTAATAATTATATAATCTATAGATGTATTATTTTTTATAGCTTTCTATAATTTTCAATTAATTAGATTGTATATATATATAAACCTAATAAAAAAAACTAATTTGATTATAGCACCGGGAATCAGAGATTTTAAATTTTTAATATATGTTGGGTCAGCTGGGAATGCGTCTCACATTATAGTATAATAATTTTTTAATAAGTATTCTTTTTAGTCATTTAACTTTTTTATTTTATTTTTTAGATCATTCAACTTTTTAGTAATCATGGAAAGATAAGTAAATACAATATTTAAATTTTGTAAATTATGGAAAGATATTAATAATCCATTATAATTGTAATCAATAATTTACTTCTAATAATTATTTTTAGATTATAATATATTTAATTATATTATTATTATTTATAGTCAAGAAATTCTTTTTTTAATTATGTAAAGATATTGTAAATACACAATATAATTATAATAATTTACTCCCCATAATTATTTGAAATACTTTTTATTTATAATTTATATTTATTTAATTTAAACAAATTATGGGTATTAAGGAAAAATTAGTTTAATACTTTACATGTTTAAAAAAATTGGTCTTATGCCGAGGTTGTGAAGATTAAAGTTTCCTATGTCAAGGAAAAAAAATTGTTGGTTTACTTTAGTTTGGAAAGTTTCCCACGATTATAATTGGGTGATTTTCCAAAGCATTGTTTCAATAATCTTTCCAAAAAATAAAAAAATTGGTTTAATACTTTACATCATCTAACCAAATCTCAGCAAGATTGGATTTAAGAATTTGTTCTTACGAGCATATGAATCTTGTTTTGATTTAATTAGAAATTAATATAGAAAAAATAAGGAATACGATATTAAAAGCGTGAAAAGTGCCCCCAATCTTTTTGGCGTTGAATTATATATTTTTATGAGATTTTTAGCCAAAAATTGAAGAGAAATCTTTCGTGTCAATTTTTGCAAAAATTTAGCCAAAATCGTGTACTAAGTAACCATCACGATTTTTTGCTAAAAACGCATTCCAGGGACCCGCCTCAATTTTGCATGATTCTTGACTCCGAGACTACTTGAAATATCTATATTCATCTAGTCAAATCTCAACCATATAAGATTTAAGGATTTGTTTTTACGAGCATCTTAATCTTATTTCGATTTAATAGAAATTAATTCAGAAAAAAAAATTTGAAAAAATGATATTTAAAGCGTGAAAAGTCCTCCAATCTTTTTGGTGTTAAATTATATATATTTTATAAGTATTTTATCCAAAAATTGAGGAAAATTTTTCCGGTTTTTTTTTTTAGCAAAATTTTAGCCAAAATTGTGTACTAACCATCATTTTTTTTTTGGCTAAAAACGTGTTTCGGGACCCCGGCTCAGTTTTCCATGATTTTTGGCTTCGAGACTCCTTGAAATATATATATTCATCTAATAAAATCTTAGCCACATTTCATTTAAAGATTTGTTTTTTCGAGCATCTGAATCTTGTTTTTATTTAATTAGAAATTAATTGAGGAAAAATATAAAAAACGATATTGAAAGCGTGAAAAGCCCTTCAATCTTTATGGTGCAGAATTATATATTTTTTATGAGTATTGTGGCTAAAAATTGAGAATATATCTTTCGGGTCAATTTTTACAAAATTTAAGCCGAAATTGTATAATAATTATTACAGTTTTTGGCTAAAAAAGCGTTGCGGGGCCAGGTTCAGTTTTGCATGATTTTTGGCGCCGAGACACCTTGAAATATCTATATTCATCTACAAAAATCACAGCCATTGTTTTTACAAGAATCTAATTCATATTTTGATTTAATTAGAAATTAGTTCAGAAAAAATAGATAAAACGATCTAAAAGTGTGAAAAGCCCTTCAATCTTTTTGGCTTTGAATTTTTTTTTTTTATAAGTATTGTGGCTAAAAATTGAGGAAACATATTTCGGGTCAATTTTTGCAAAATATTCGCCGAAATCGTATACCATCACAGTTTTTTTGGGTAAAAAAGCATTCCATGGTCTCGGGTCAGTTTCGAATGATTTCTTGCGCCAAGACTCCTTGAAATATCTTTATTCATCTAATCAAATCTCAGCCACATTGAATTTAAGGATTTGTTTTTACGAGCATCTAAATCTTGTTTCGATTTAATTAGAAATTAATTTGGAAAAAGTAGGAAAAACGATATTAGAAGCTTAAAAATCCGTTCAATATTTTTGGTGTTGAATTATATATTTTTTATGAGTATTTAAGTAAAAATTGAGGAAATATCTTTCCAGTCAATTTTTGCAAAATGTTAGCCAAAATCGTGTAAAATATTCATCACGGTTTTTGGAAAAAAACGCGTTCCAAAGCCCTAGGTCAGTTTTGTATGTTTTTTGCCGCCAAGACTCCTTGAAATATCCATATTCATCTAATCAAATCTCGGCCACATTGCATTTAAAGATTTGTTTTTATGAGTATCTAAATCTTGTTTCGATTTAATTAGCAATTAATTCAGAAAAAATATGAAAAACGATATGAAAAGCTCGAAAAGTCCTCCAACCTTTTTGGCGTTAAATTATATATATTTCATTAATATTTTAGCCAAAATTTGAGGAAAAGTTTTTCGGGCCATTTTTTGCAAAATTTTAGCCGAAATCGTGTACTAACCATCACAGTTTTTTGCTAAAAACGTGTTTCGGGGCTGTGGCTCAGTTTTGCATGATTTTTGGCGTCGAGACTCCTTGAAAAATCTATATTCATCTAATCAAATATCAGTCACATTGCATTTAAGGATTTGTTTATACGAGCATCTGAATCTTGTTTCGATTTATTTAAAAATTAATTTCAGAAAAATATGAAAAAACGATATTAAAAGCGTGAAAAGTCCTCCAAAATTTTTGGCGTTAAATTATATATTTTTTATAAGTATTTTAGCCAAAAATTTAGGAAATTTTTTTCAGGTCATTTTCTGCAAAATTTTAGTTGGAATCGTGTACTACCATCACGGTTTTTGGCTAAAAACGCGTTTCGGGACCCCGGCTTAGTTTTGCATGATTTTTGACGCCGAGACTCCTTGAAATATCTATACTCATCTAATCAAATCTCAGCCACATTGAATTTAATGATTTGTTTTTACGAGCATCTAAATCTTGTTTTAAGTTAATTAAAAATTAATTCAGAAAAATATGGAAAACGATATTAAAAGCGTGAAAAGTCCTCCAATCTTTTTGGAGTTGAATTATATATATTTTATAAGTATTGTGGCTAAAATTTGAGGAAAAATATTTCGGGTCAATTTTAGCCGAGATCGTGTACCTTCACGGTTTTTTGGCTAAAAACGTGTTCCGGGGTCCCATGTCCCGGGTCAGTTTTACATGATTTTTTGTGGCAAAACTACTTCAAATATCTATAAGCATCTAACCAAATCTCAGGCATATTGGATTTAAGGATTTGTTTTTACGAGTATTTAAATCTTGTTTCGATTTAATTAGAAATTAATTCAAAACAAAATAATAAACAAAAATTTGATTAATTTATTCTCAATAA
The DNA here is from genome assembly GCA_001974825.2 of Corchorus olitorius. NCBI lineage: Eukaryota > Viridiplantae > Streptophyta > Magnoliopsida > Malvales > Malvaceae > Corchorus > Corchorus olitorius. The sequence goes on along the minus strand of AWUE01015825.1, from coordinate 23,771 downwards.
TTTGTAAAAATTTAGAGAAATTTAATCTTTTCAAAATTTAACTTAAAATACAACCCCACGTGTGTAACACGTGGCAAATTACTAGTATATATATATGCTATATAGCTGATATTAAGAATCGATGCAACTTCGCCCCTGCGAGGGTGGCTTAGTGGCAGGAAGCCGAGTATAAGGTTTGCTGCAAGCGTGGTCATGAGTTCGAGTCAGAGTAAACGCAAGGTTTTTCTCACATAGACTCTTGCTTGTTTCCACCTTGTATTATGATCTACTCTTGGCACGCCGCACTACTGCTTGCATGTGTGCCCCTCGCCATGAAATCACCGGGGTTTAAGAGGGAGCGGGGGACTTAGAACCCTTGGGATCGATGACGCCCACCAAAAGACCCCTTTTTTTGTTAAAAAAAAATTGATGCAACTTCAATTCTTTTACCATCCTTTTATCCAAAAAAAAAATCCTACTCCTTTGAATTAAGCCTAGGAATTATTCTACCTCTTTTTGTTACTTATGTTTGGAGAATGATGTCAAATTAATAGTGAACAAAATCATGAACTTGGCTTAATTAGCATATTATTGAAATGCCTTTAGTAATTACCGAAATTGATTACACTAAGTCAATCTTTAACCATATAATTTGAAGTATGAACTGGATTTCAGAATTCAATTTTGATTTCAAAACTCAAAATTAAAACGATTATATTAGACCTAAAAACTGCAGTTTACACAGTAGGACATCAGGTACCATTAATTAAGGGTATTACTAAATACCGCCCCATTTTACTAGCCACCGCCCCCCTTGGACTGTTTTGCCCTTTACTTTATTTTCTTCAAACTTCAAAATTTTCAATTCTCTCATCCTTCAAACTTTCAAAACTCAATCATTCAAAATCGTTAAAGTAAAACAACATCAAAACTCATGTACAAAGATTTTTTCGAATTGAAAGTATATTTTTTAAAAAAAAAAGAATTTTTTTTATTTATCATTAATCAAAGGTTAAAATCCTCTTGCTAATATTGAGATATTCATACCCATTTAAGCTAAATGAATTGTCCAACCAATACTTATTAAAAGATAAAAAGAAATTAAAAGAAAATCTAAAACGATTAAAAAAAAATCCATAGATTGTAGTGGGTTGCACGCGAGTTGGACCACGGCTGGTCACGATCCGCGCGCGACCCGCTACAATCTGGGTTTTTTATTTTTTTCTGCGTTTTTTTTTAATTCTTTTTAGATTTTCTTTTAATTTCTTTTTATCTTTTAATAAGTATTGGTTGGACAATTCATTTAGCTTAAATGGGTATGAATATGTCAATATTAGCAAGAGGATTTTAATCTTTGATTAATGATAAATAGAAAAAAAAATTCTTTTTTAAAAAAAAAACATACTTTCAATCCGAAAAAATCTTTGTGCATGAGTTTTGATGTTGCTTTACTTGAACGATTTTGAATGATTGAGTTTTGAAAGTTTGAAGATTGAGAGAATTTGAGAGAATTGAAAAGTTTGAAGTTTGATGAAAAATAAAGTAAAAGGCAAAATAATCCAAAGGGGGGCGGTAACTAATAAAAGGGGAGCGGTATTTAGCAATCCAGTTAATTAAAAACTCAACTTAATTGTCGATCACATCGAAGACTTAGAAAAGTCATTAACCTTATGTCTTTCAAATTCACGCGCTAGACCATTTTAAAATGTTCCGCAAAAACTATCTATTGGATGGTTTTAGTTATCTTATAACAAGTATTTTACGATATTTAATCGCATATGTTTGACATAATTACTTCCTATGGGAACATGCTTTAAACATGATACCATGTTAATCTCTCAAATAAAAATAACTAATTTCATAGGGATCATCAAATAAATCGACACAAATAAAAAATGTATATAACCATGTTTACTTGACTAAACTTGTCTATATATCTTATCTACACAACTAGGGGGAGCAAGGTCGGTGGATAGCCGATTGGACCGACCGTACCGAAGGGATTTGGTCTCTGCGTTGCGGTTCCAATTACCCTTTAGTATAGTTGGTTAGAAACCGATCGAGAAAGGGGAAGGGCAGGTCGGGGGTCAGTGATCGGTTAAATTATAATTATCCAATAATCGATCGAAAACCGACCGACCCTTTTAATATTTTTTTATATTATTATTAATAATAATGTTAATACAGATATATATTATGTATATGAATATCCATTTATAATTATATTTATATATATAATATATAACCTATTTAACCTTTAATTTTTTCTTTCTCTCTTTCTTCACGTCTCTCTCGTCTCTTCCAGTTTCCTCTCGACTTCCCCAAGCAATCCCTTCTATCTTCCCTCATTCTTGGTCTGAAACTTTCTCCTCTCTTTCTTCTACTCTTTTTCCATCAAAATCCTTTTTCCTCACTTCACTTAATCTTCAAAACCTCTTTGTCTTTCTCTTTCAATTTTCGAACCCTAATTCACAATTTCAAAATCCTCTTGATTAAACCCCAATTTCAGAATTGTGTTGCAAGACGTTGTCGTTGGTCGTGTTTCACCCATATCAGATCTTTTATTTGAATCGTTGGCGTGTGTTTATGTGCTGTTGGTATTTTGTTGTTTTGGGTTTTATGATTTATCTATTGGTTTCATGGTTGTGCTGGAAGGATTTTGCTCTTCTTTTTTTGCTGAAGTTTGTTGTTGTTGGTGTATGAAATTGTTGTAATTGTGTAAATTGTAGTAAAGTTTTGGTGAGATTTTTGTGCTTTGTCTTGCTTTGCCTCCTTTAATTCTGTGTATTTGTTGCACTGATCGAAAACCGACACTGACCGATAACCGACCACCACTGATGCCATCAGTGGCATCGGTTTCATCTATGTCTCGGCCGATGATCGGTTTCTTATGTCTCAAAATTTCAAACCGATAAAAAACAGAAAAACAAAACAGAAACCGACCGAAACCGAACCATGCTCTCCTCTATACACAACAAAAGGTAAATGCTCTCCTACTCATCTTATGTCATTTTCGGGTCATATATATTTTCGATATGTATATGTTAAAGTCTAATTCAAATACAAGATACGGGTTTCTATGAAAAAAATGTGATTTACTTGATTGATTAAGTTGGATTAATCGTACGTGATTTTCCATTGGTAGACTCTTCCATCAAAATCAGATGCGCGAGATGGATCAGATCCGTATTGGTTAGAGCAAAACTGTGGATACCGAATGGGGTAAAAAAAATTAAGTTGAATTAATCAATTTAAACTAGACTAATTTACTTAATAAAGATATCTTTTTCACTTTGGTATATATATTTATAAAAAACAATAATTATAGGAAGTGAAAGTACTAAAAAACCAGTCAAAAGATTTAATCTTATTAATTTGATTACTATTTAGCTTGGTTTTTTCGTCATTTCAATATTGATTTTTTCGTTATTCTCACAAATTTCTAAGGGCATTTTTGACTTTCTAACAATTTAATAAAATATAACATATTTATAAGTGGTTTGGTTAAACGGTGTATTTAACATTATATAATTTTCTCTCCGGTTATCCAATTAAGGTGATTTAAGTGTCTATTAGAAGATTGTTTCATGATCTACAACTTTCATGAAGGGTTAGAAAACTAAATTTAATGTTTCAAGTATCAAAAATGCTTCCGAAAAATTTGTTGTTTCGGTTAACGGGAATAGACGGTCCACTTAATATTATATAACTTTTGTTCCAGAGGTCTGATTGAGATGATTCAAGTGTCTATTAAAAGGTTTTTCCATGATCTACAACTTTTATGAAGGACTCGAAAACTAAATTTAATATTCAAGGTATAAAAAATGCTTCCAAAGAATTAGTTGTTTCGGTTAACAGAAATAGATGGTCTACTTAATATTACATAGTTTGTGCTTATGGTGGAAATTGGACCCACGGAGGATTTCTTTTTTTCTTTTTTTTTCAAACTTCCCAAAATACTCTCGGTCTTTAACTCAAATAACAAAAAATCAAGCATGAAAATTGAAATGATCAAAATACCCCTATCAAATTGTTCTTAGATTAATGAGGTTAATTCTTTAAACCGGTTTTTTGATCGGATAATCTAAAGTAATTGGTCATCATCCTAATTTGACAAATCCATGAGTCACCAATAATATTTTGAAAATTGATTGGGCAAGTGCAAGAACATATTCGCGCAGTAAAACACGCGGCCTCTTACCTAGTTATCAATAAAAGGATCAAACCATAGAGATGGATACAACAAAGAAGAAGAGAGACATCGCAAAAACAAATACAAAGTTACAAAATGAGAAAACTCAAAACCCTAGAAGGATGTGTTGAAAGAAAAAGGGTTGTAAATTTTCTGATTTTCCTTTTCGAAAAGAGGAAAAAAATAAATAATAAAAAGACAAAAGAAGAGATGAGTTTCTCTCTCCCTTTACCTTTTACCATTGCAATGGGAATATGTAATTGGGATACCCAAACAAAACGATGTTGACCGGTCAACTCCTGATGTGCTTCCACGTGGGCGTCTCCTTCTGCCTCTTTTGTCCCTACAAATCCGCCCCTTCCTTCCCTCCCGTCAAATGCGGGGGACACTTTGTTTTGTCACCACCACCCACGACCCAATAACAAAGCTTTCCTTTTCTTTCTTTGAGAAGAGGAAAAAAAAAAAAATTAGAAGGCAAAAATCAAAACAAAAATAAACTGCACCAGCCGGGAATCGAACCCGGGTCTGTACCGTGGCAGGGTACTATTCTACCACTAGACCACTGGTGCAAGCTTGATGCAATCTTTCCCTCAAGAGCTAATTATCCACAAAAAAGTTATTACAATTTTGTATATGACAAAATTAAAATGCATTTTGTTTTTTGTCTGTTTGAAATTTGAATTAGCTCTAATATATATGAAACCCTAAACTAATAAAAAGAATGGAACTATGCTATAAAAATTTTAAAAACCAACAGGAGTTGGAAATGATGGGTGGTCAATGTACTACTATTGTGTAGTGAATAGTGATGAAGTTATGAGGTTGAGTTGGTTTTAATTAGAGCTATAAGCTGACAGCTCACTAGCTATATAAGACTCTCTAATTATGATTATGTGAGCTAATTCTAGCTTCCGAATCAAATGAACGGCCAAAATGATCCCAAAGGCCAACATTGAAAGACATCATTTTCTTTATCAAATTGGCAAAATCTTTGACATGACTAGCTTCATTCAAGTTAATGAATATGAATATTAAGCAAGCTCTTTAAATTTTTTGTTTTCTTACATTATTATTAGTCAATGAGTTGGACATTTTCCTTTTTAGGAAAGTGAGACTTTGAGACGTGTGATTGGGTTTTCAAATATTGCAAGAAAGCTCCCTTTTTAAGAATGTAACGATGTTCAAACATTGTGGGTTACCACCTAAGTAAGTTGATTATTAGACATTTTTCGAATATATTATAGAAATGATTAAAACCCTTGTATATTAGCCAACATTATTATCAATATTAATTGATAATAATAAGGTTTACGCCGATCAAAACAAATTTTTTTTTTTTCAATAAAAGATTTAATTATAATCGATCCTAGCTAACTCAAGTCATAAGAATAGATTACTAATAAATTTTAAATGAAAAGATACTTGCAAGTGTGAATATGATACGGTCAAGTAGGTATGTATATAGTAACATTTGAAGTTCAGACTTAAATATAAACCCTACCTTACGAAATGTCTTACTCTAACACATGATTGACGTTTGATAATTGTCAAATAATCAAATGTCACATTTTTCTCATTTCCCTAATTAACTAAGGTTTAAAAAATTGTTCCCCAAATAATTCTAAGGGTAATGATTAATTAATTTAATTAATAAAATTAGAAAACAGCTCATCTCTATTGAATTTGTCAGCAAGCAAGCAGATAAAGACATGGAGTGGGGCTGCAGAAATGCCGGCTTTAGAAGAAAAAAAGAAAATAAACTAATTTATTACTCCATTAAGGGAGGGCTTGGAGATTTGTGAATAAAAAAAATATTAGTTTATTTTCCATGTTTCTTAATTTAATCAAGGTTTTGTTCTATTTTTAATTAAACTCTGTTCTGTTCTAATACTTGTTGAATACAAGTTTGAAGCAAGTTTTGTCTGTTTTCTATTTGTAATAAGTACACATGGACTAAATATATATATAAATATATAATTCAGCTGCATTTTGAATTTATAATTATGTTCTTAATTTGGATTGACTCACTTCACCGTAATCTTTAATCTTTTCTAATCATCAAGTAGTAGCATATATTGTATTGAATAGACTTAACAAAGATAATATATATTGAATTAATGTAGCAACTAACCTTTAATTTTTTTATTAATTGATATTCATATCAGGTTGCAGAGACATTTCAACCTAGATTGGAAACTTCCTTTTGATTATCAACTTAAATATTGATTAATTTAATAGAAGTAAATAATTATATATTTCATTGTCCCAAGTTTAAAAGTAAGACTTTATATATGTGTGTGTATGTATATATATATACCTTGAGCAAATATGCCTTGACCAGCTAGAGGAGGCCATACGGCCTGCCCAAGCTTTATTCAAAGGAATGTTCTATTTACTTACTTCTTCCAAACATTTATTTGGAATTAACCAACAAATTCCATTTAAATGGAATTAACCAACATTTTTTCTAATAGAAAAAAAAAATTACATTTACATGGAAAAAACTATACTAATTATCATCATCAATCATAACTGTAAAAAAAAAAAAAATCTATATTTATAATGGGGTAATTATTTGATATACAGGCGGTGTAAATTTTGGACTCCACAAACGGATTGTAGAGTTGATACATGTCCATTTTCTAAATTAATTAAATTTTAAATAATTCAATCTAGTTCCTAGGGGACACATGTCACCCTTCAAGACCCACTTACGCAGTCTGCTAAACTCCACTAACAGTGTATTATATATAAACCCATTTATAATATCTTTTTTAAAGTCGAGTGTTTAACTCTAAACAAACTCTGATACTTAACTATATATGAATATCATTGAATTATTAGTTTTGATCATTTTTTATATATATTGGGCTCTTCACGAGCTTGTTCATTTGGGCTTGTTGCAGTCGACTGAAGCAATTAGAAGGACCAAAACGTTGTAGTTTGAAGTAGAAAAGAGCAGAAAAGAAGCCTCCCTCGGGCTTTTGCAAGAAAAACCAAACCCAATTAATTAAGCAATGGAAAAAGACCAAATGTCCAAAACTGATGGGCCACTCCACAAAGCAATCCAAGTCGTGCAAAATTAAGTTTGTTAGCCCAAAAATGAATATGGTTGAAGACTTTGCCCCATTTATCTTACCATTGAGGCCTCTTGTCTTTTCCTCACATTTGTCTCTCTCATAGTTATTAAATCCGGTCCGGAGAGTGACCCGCTCGAGGTTTCAGGTCATGGATCAATCGGTTTAATCGTCGGGTCAATCGGGTTAATGCGAGTTAATAAATGATATTTTTTAAATATTTTTATAACTTTTATATTTATTATTTCTATAACTAAAATTATTAAATCTAATTTATAATATTCTTACATAATGATATAAATGGAAATAGTTATATTTTAGCATATAAAACTATAAAAAATGAATTTATTCCATTAATTATCAATTATCCAACCATGAGTCATGTTAATTTAAATAAATAAAGTAGGATAGATGTAAAAAATTTCATTAAGAATATAATACTTATTAAATTTTGTTATTTGTTAATTTCTTTTTAAGGTTTATTATATAATTTACAATATTTCCCTTAATATATATATTTAAAAAATGAAAAAATAGATTTAAATATAAATTTTAATGAAATACATTAATCCAACGGGTCACTTGAAACTCGGCCGGGTCACCGGATTAATTCGGTTTCAACGGGTCACACCGGATTTCAATGGGTTGTTTCTTTAAACAGTCCAAATGCTAACCTGAACCGGTTCTAGCTCCAGGTCACCAGGTCGAACGGTCCAATCACCGGTCCGATCCAGGTTTAATAACTATGATCTCTCTCTTCCTTTTTTAACAAAGGATATAATATACTTTTAAAAATTAGAGACTAATCTCTCTCGAGCCGAGAAAGTGTAAGTTATTTTTTTCCTAATGAATACGTATCGAACTAGTTTTCTATCTTTTGTCGAGTGGAGGCTGCTTACCACCTTGATTTACTTGTGTCGAGCAGTTGCTTACCACCTTCACTATTTGTCTAATTTGTCTATGAATCTATATAGGTATGAAGGTAGAAAAGTTGAATTTGGGAAAAGGCCAATCTCTCGCTGTCATGTGATTTCATAATTAATCATTGGGCTTAGTGGGCCAATAGTCTTCAATCATGCCTTCAAATTGGAACCTTGGAAATTCCTTTCTCTTAGATATTTTCATGATTTTGTGCTTTCTTTCTTACTTTTAGAAAAAGATTATTTAGAATATTTTCAATGGTTACATCTTGAGGGGAGTTGGGATTCATATTATGGGATAAAAGAGACTACTTGCTCTATATAGTTACAAATCCTTTTATTGCAATTATATTTTATCCCCTATAAACTTATTTATATTACAAGTTGATTTTTGAAAAACTTAATAAAATGTCATTTCTTAAAGTGTGTATAAGTGGTTCAACTTTTTAAATTGATGGTAAGTATGAGGCCTTTCTTTTATGTAAGAATGAAAATTAACAGAGAAAAGAAAACCTATTTTCTTTGGGATTGTCACTTCCCAAACCATGCTCAAATGATGCTTTTTTTTTTGTCTTCTTCTTGAACGAAAAATGGTGCATTATTATTAACTAATTAATCTTCCTAATTGCTAATTCATGAACGCATGTTATAGCAATTAAGTAGAAACCAGAAAAAGTAGCTTCCTCTCTTTGTCTATTTGGAAAGACAAAAATATTTGGCAATTTCCCATTACTCAAAACTGCTAAAATTGTTAATTTTAAATGACTAAAGAAGTTATGGAAGTTCTAAAACCAAAGTGATAAACAAAGGAATAGGGGAAACAAATAACTAAAAAGTTAAAATCCATTAAATTGAGTGTATGGGGTTTGATAATCTTTAACTAAGGTTTCGGGAATTCTGAGTGTTGTAAACGAGAGAAACAAGTGTTAGAAAAACTTTCATATTACGATCCGATTCAATTTTAAATTAGTCAGAAGTTAGTATGGACTTATAAAACAAAATATAAACAGCTAAAAATTTTTAATATAATTTTTCCTTTTTGACTTGTGTTGATCAGATTCAGTTTGTGACAACAATATATCAACATGTTCTAATCAAATGATACCCACTTTTCTTTGGGAGAAATTATTAGGTGAATCGGGTTCACTACGTCATCCATGGTCCCGACCAATAAGATTTTGATAAGTTAAATTTTTTCCTAAAATTTAGGCACAAATTTAGCACCAGGTTTAGCCCCTAGTTTCACCAAATGGGATTTATAGGGTAAGTCTCTAAATTTAGGATATTAATTGGCTAGGGTTTTAGAAATTATAGAAAGAAATCTGATTTTTTAAAATCTTATTGGTCGGAACCACAGATGATGTGGTGAACCGATCCACCTAATAATTTCTCTACTTTTGCAGAGTAATGGATAAAAGCTGTGGGCAAATTATTACCATTTCATTTTCATCTTAAACTAAACCTTTTATTATCGTTTTCTTGGGTTGTAAACATTGCCCCTATATCCTAGCCGCGATATTAGGTAATTTATAATTAACTTAAGTTGATAGTATTAATTATTAATTAAAGCCCACATGTAGACAGCAAAGTCCAAAATTTTCAATTCAAGCAGACCTAATTTTTTTTTGTATTTGTTATAGTTAATCCCATTGGGACAAGGGCTGCTTTCTATTCTGATCTCTTCTTAATAATATTAAAATTCTATTTTTCAATAGTATTATGTAATGTAGGTTTGTACTTTGTTCTTTTCAATGTATGCTTAGATTAGGCCATAACATAAATAGATGTAGAAAAGCATTTTAATATATTCAATTAATCTCTTAATTAAATTCCAAAACTTTCCAAATTGGAAAGTCCTGCCAATCCTTCATCCAAAACCCAATGCAAATCTAGAGTTTATTATTTTTATTTTTAATTTTTAATTCATACTTGCTTGTACATAAAGCTATTTGGCCCATTTTTTAGCTATATATCTATCTTCTGATAAAGCAAACAAGTGGGTTTTGAGGTATGCCAGGCCATTTCTCCTAGATTCACTGATTCAACATGATCAAGTTTCCATCAAAAGAACAAATTATTATTATTATTATTATTTTTAAAATTTTTGGGTGAAGATGCAGAGCCCCTGGCACAACACTTTTAACTAGCTATAGTAGTACAACTTAAATTATACTCTCAACTTGTGATAGATAATTTGAGTAAACAAATATTAAAGTTTTGGACAAGTGGTGACATAATTTAGTACTGAGATCCATTATATATGTTCTTTATTTTGACCAAGGTTGTTGGTTTTTGGTCCCCAAAATCATACGCCTTTTGATATTTCATGAACCATTGCTATCAGCTTCATCATGATTTGCCACCTTCCAAGAGACACCACTCATTGAATAGGTTTCTTGCAATTCTATGAAAAATTATAGAGGAAGAGTTGAGAGTAGAGAACCCGTGTGCCGTGAATGGAGAAGATAAGTGTTATTAAGAGAAATTTTCATTCATTTAGTGATGTAATTTTGATTACGGATTAGATGTCTAATCGATCTAATGTAATTACCAGATACTGGGATTTATACCAAATTAAAGAATAGAGATGTAATTTTGATTCTAGATTAGATTTCCGATCGATCTAATGTAATTACTAGATAATGGGATTTATATCAAATTAAAGAATAGGGATGTAATTTTGATTCCGGATTAGATTTCCGATCGATTTAATGTAATAACCAGATAGGATTTATACCAAATTAAAGAATAGAGGAAGTGTGGAAACTTTGGGGTGGGGCAACTTTTTTATTTGTCTGGTTTTTCATCAAACATGGATATATTTTCCCTAGGCTAATCTGTCAATTTTTTATACTATAAAAGTTGGAAGAGGGGTGGAATTAGATGGATGGAACAAAAATGAGGAAATAGGGGGAGAACTTGCAATGCATGCCTTGTGTGCAGCAACAGCAACCCATTGTTTTTAGCTATATACCTAATGATGATTGATATGAGTGAAAGCCATTGGCAAAAACCAGAGCCACCAGCTTTCAAGAATTGCTGTAGCATAAATTGATATATATAAAAGCGACGGCCAATAAATAGAAGAATTTTATGGGGAAAATGGTCAATATTCCAAAACGGATCTTAAAGGTCAAGTCCCTCCCAATATAATAATCATAACCAAGATAGAAAATTTGTATGGCTTAGAGCTTAGACCAACTTCATCCTTAGTCTTCCTTCATATCTAATTTTTTAAAATATTTTTCCCAATCTAGGGGTAGGGGTTTTTAAGATAAGACAGTGGTCCACTTGGCGAGATTTTATTGGAAGAAAAGATGGAAGTAGGAAAAAAAATGTAAGAAAATGAACCTACATACGTACTCAAAAACTCAGCAGGTTCATGCATGAATAAATTTGGAAGCAAAAGAAGCAACTGCAAATAGCTTAATTGACCCATACTCTTCCATATCTCATATATATCCAATTTCTTTTCTTCCCACTTTTCTCAACTCTAAAGCCACATGAATTCATATCCTGTGAATTAAGTTTTGTCTGCTTTGGGAAAATTAAATAATTTTTTTTCCATAAACTGAATAAAGCTGGATATGAACGAAAATACCCTTTTTTGTCAGGTTAGTGAATCCGTATAAAACAATATATAAAACCTCGTTTGGGAAATGAAAAAGATTGCAGCAGGTGCAGGTTCATGGAATTTAACCAGGAACACAATATTCTAGCTAGTCACTGTTCATACGTTTCCAGCATGAAATAATTGCTGGTTTTAATATGGTCGGTCAGCTGATGCATGCGTAAGGTGCAAGGGAAATGGAAATGCCGTTACAATCCTGGTAAAGAAAGAAAGCAATGGTGGGAGGCAGCAAAAAATGCTGTCATCAATGGCATCTCGTGCCAATATAATGAACAAAAACATAAAGTTCAATATCTTTAAACATATGCTCGATCATATTTCCATTGCATGCTTTCCTATTACTACATTTTTCTCAACCCTAACCGCAGCGGCGACAAGAATTAAAATCTTGTCTTTGCTAAACATGTTTGACCGTTAGTTAAGGCTATATATATATATATAGTTCTTCCTATCGAGAATGTAGACTTTGTCATAAAGGGAATAGCTTATAACTCCAATAATCAACCACAAGACTCAAAAGGCTAGGCTAATTGCTACCAAAACTTTCATTTGCAACCGCAGAGGCGCAGACCGCAGACCTAACACGAAAGAAGGCAGGCTGATGAACTTTCTGAACTATTTATTTCAAACAGCATGCAATGAACAGTCTTACAATTCCCAATGTTGCATCTATGCTGGAGAAGTCTACTACCAACTGTAAGACATGGCAATAACTTTATCTAGCTAATTTTGCACAGTGCTTGTAATGTATTCTATTAGACTTAATGTATTGAAGAGAACTAAAGCAAACTACTGATTAGATCTGAAACTATCTATATGCAATTGCCCAAGAGCTTTAGCACATTAACTGGTAGAAAAAAGGTAAAAGGAGCTAACTTTGTATACCATTTCACTTGTAATGTTGTGTGTGTAACATCTCTATGCAGGTAGCGGCATGGAGAGTTGAAGGGGCCAAAACATGTTTTTTCTTAGTCTACCAAGGCCCCAAATTGATATAAAATATCCAAGGACGCCAGACTTCAACTTAAGCAGGTGTCATCACACAACTTTATTTGCCTGCAATAGCGCTTTTCGGAGCTCAATTGCAAGTTCTTGTAATAGTACTGGTTTTCGAATAACTCCATTCATACCGATCTGCAAACTTCTTTCCCATACATCATCTTCAGCACAAGCAGTCATGGCAACTATCAAAGGCCAATTGCGACTTCGGAACTTCCGAATTCTCATTGCAACTTCATATCCATCCAATTCGGGCATCTGAAGCTCCAAAATGACAATCTGATAAGGAGACGAGGCTGGCCCAAGAGCACTGAGGCATTCAAATCCAGATGACACAGCAGAAACAATGCATCCCAACTTTTCAAGAAGCTTTCGAGTCACAGCACGGTTCACATCATCATCATCAGCAAGTAAAACTTGCAAGCCCCTGAAAAGAGAGTTGGAACGTGGCTGCTCTGAAGATTCTCCAGACTCATTAATTGTTATACTCATGGATGGTCGAATTTGAAACCGAATAACAAGTGCCATGCTTTGAGCAGAACCTCGTGGATTTTGGACTACCCAGATGTTCCCATGCATCATCTGCAAATATTGTTGAGATAATAAAAAATAAATTAATCAAATAGTAAAATAAATATTTGTTATGGAAAAGGAAAAGGTCATCACCACAGGTGTATGTCATGTGTCACTATGTCACAAGTAAAATGTTCAGTATATTTACTTTGCACTAATTGGATGCAGAAACAATTGACATTACTGCTTATAGCCACTTCTTTAGAGAATCTGTCAATAATATGAGCTCTAACCATATAAGTAAAATGTTCTTAATGGAGAACTATGAGATGGTTTCAGATTAGACCCAAGCATTCAAAGCCTTAGCATATATAGAGAAACAATGGAAACTACATGACAGATTAACTAGTTAACAATAGAGAAACTGGATACTGACATTTCATCAGCAATTTACCAGGGGATAGAAACTCTTGTCCTGACTAATGCCCTACCATGCAGCAGATTTCATATGGTTTTGTGCTCTAAAACTACTCTCAGCAGACAATTTCCCATTCTTACCTGCACTAGTTTTTGGCAAATGCTGAAGCTCAAGCGTTCCTCAGCTCCGTGACTGTTATATCTTCTCCCACTGAACCGCACATCCGACATTGAGCAGCCCTCAGATTGAGAATTGCTATTGTCAATACTGATTTCAAACCTGATATGTACATCTGCATCAGAAGACCTCCAAACCGCCCGTCTCTGATCACTCCTTTCCTGACTTCCATTCTCTGACAATACCCGAAATATTACAGTTCCCCCACCATCATTGCCATCTAATAGGCTCCCAACCATATGCAATATCACCTGAAAAACTCTCCTTTCATTACCATAAACAAGATCAGGCAATGACCTGTCAACCTCAATAGAAAAACCAAAACCCCTATGAACACACAAGCACTTTGCAAGGCAAGCTGCTTCTTTTATCATGGAATGTAATCGAAGAGATCTCTTCTCCAATGGGGATCTTCCACTATCTTTTGTTGAAATATCCATCACATCATTTATCAATGTAGAGAGGACATTGCTAGTCTTCATCATAGCATCAACAATAATTCGTTGATCAGTATTCAAATTTCCATCCTGCATCATCGAAAGCAAGCCTAAAACTGAGTGCATAGGCCTCCTCATTCCATCACTCATAACCTTCTGAAATGCATTTCTAGCCTGGCTTGCCCTCATAGCATTCTGCCTTGCCAGTTGTAATGCCCGATTTTGCTCAACCAATTTCTCCCTCATATGTTGTGACTCTTCAAGAACTGCAGCATGAGAGAGCGCAACAGCCACCTGATCAGCAACCACCTTAACTATCTCTAGCTCCTGGTTGCTCCATGATCTAGGTTGTTCACTTGGAAGAACACAAACCAGTATGGCATAGCATGTCTGAACCAGTTCAGGAGTTCCACCTTTAAAATTGGATACACGAAGCATTGGCATACGAATTGCAGCCACCGGACCTGGCTCACTACTCTCTCCGTTGCTTGCAGTGGCAAGCAGTGAGTCTGGCTTTAGGATATTCACTCGATCACTCCCTTTAATTCTTACAACATCCGGATCAGTTATCGGGATTGTGTAATTATTTGTATAGTTCCTTTGATTAAGATCATAAGTCAGATACATCTCCGTCTTAATCTCATTAGGCATCCAAACAGCACAATTTTGCAAACCTAATGTCTTGGACAGCTCAACCAGTGTTGTGTACAAAATGGTATGCCTGTCCAACGATTTACGAATTTCTTGAGTAAGCATGCGGACATGCAAACCAGTCTCCTTCTGTTTCATTATAAGACCAACTTCCCGTCCAAGGTCCCAAGCCTTTTTCTTCAGCATGAATTCTCTCACCTTCACTTTGAGAAGCAACGGAATGAGAGTGATAAGCGTAATAGCAGTGGCACATGAGACCAAAGCAGTGAGAATCTTGAACACAGTGAGAGCCAACATGAGTTGAAAAGGATGGGGGCCATAGGTCCACCCATTGAGCAAATGGGTCAACCCACATAGCACAATGAAGGCTATGAACTGAAAGAGGACCCATTTGAATGGCACGTTTGAACAGCTAACAAAGTAAAGCAGCTCAATAGGAATCGAAAAATATGCCACCGCAATCAAGAAATCGCTCACTCTTTGAGTCTCTAAGATGCTCTCAACACTCCAGAAACTCCCTTCATCATCACAATTACACCTCGGAAAGCCATTATCAGCCGTTGATACCGATATCAGAAGAGAAGAAATCAACAGCCCAGGAGCTAATGCTTTTAACATTGCATCCAAACGGACTGCTACCCTTTTATTCAATCCATTTATTTATAAACTTCTTCAGCTATTTCAGAACACTTCACTGCTCTATCTGAAACACAGCTCACTTGAGCCACACGCTTAGAATTCCAAGCTTCCACTCTCATTGCCTGTAACAGAAAGACAACTCAATTCTGTTTAAAAAGACATTAAAAGCCCCCACCAACATATGAGATTTAAACGCATTGAATTAAGATCTAATACACTGTACAAGCCAGAATTTAGTAAAATTTATTAATTTTGGGTTAGTCAAAAATAATTTAATCCAAAGCTTTCTTAACTCTGATTCTGAACCTCAAGTTTCATATATATATATTTGTTTATATCATATATGAAATAACAAATAGTACAGTAACATAAGAACACGACATTTTCTTCACTCAAAAGAAATACATATTTTTTTATAGTATAGTTTAAATGACCAGAAAAGGAAAAAAGGAATAAGCTTTCGCAGAGCAGCCCCCACAGGAAAACTTAAAAACAAAATAACCCAGAAACCATAAAACAAGAAAAATAAAATGAAATATAAGAAACAGGAACCAACCCATTTGTTCTTATAATCCCAGAAATGCAGACTCAAATCAAGCTCCCAAAAAAACCCAGAAATCTGAGAAAGCAAGAAAAACGTACCTGAAACTTGAAACCGGTAAAGAAAGCACCTTCAGATCTTTCGAGTTCCTCTCACATGCAAAGCCAAGGACATTCCTTTGATGACTCCAGGCTGAACTTTTTCACATTCTAATTTAATCACTCGTGGCCGTCCAAACGACAGGTTCAAAGCACCCAGCACCAAAACCAAACAAGAAAAACCAAAACAAAAGATATGTTTTTTAATTCCAAAAGCTCCCCCCTTTTTTTCTCTCTCTCTGAACCTCTGAAACAAAATCAAACAAAACGGGGACGGTGAAGCTAACAACAAAACGCAAACAAGAAGAAGATGAGAAGAAGCAAAACAAGGAGCTCTTTTTTTTTAAAAAAGTTTTGTCTCAGCTCTGGTTTGGTTTGGTCTGGTCTCTGTCTGGACAGTTCCCTGTTTCAAAGCTTTCGTTTAAAACAGCCAGCAATAATCTGTAATTTTTGGTGTTTTTTATAAGTATTTTCCCACTTCTCTTTCGAATTTCAAACAAAAAGCAAATAAGAAGCCGACCCCAAAGGCCAAAACCCAAAAACCAAAAAACAGTTTTTGAGAAGAAAAGAGAGAGAAATGAAATGAGAGAGGTTTTAAGAGAAAAAAGGGAAATGTATATATGTAAGTTAGCGCCGTTGTTTTTGTAAGAAGCTGAAAAATATTGAAGAGAGAGAGAGAGAAAGAAGAGAAGAAGAAGAAGAAGAGAGGGAAAAGGTGGGACCCACATTCTTACATGAAGAGAACTTGGACGCTCTTTTGAACCAAAACGTCCTCGTCACACCCAAAAAGATTTGTTTTATTTTCTCTCTCTCTTTCCCTCTCCGAAGCCAAAGCCTTTACTTTCCTTTTTTTTTTTGTTTCCCTAATTTTCTTCTTCTTTTTGTTTAATTTTTACTAGTAGTTACATTTTTTTCTTTTATTTTATCATTTTCGTTCCAAATTTGCAATCCAAAACTATGTGTATTTATTTCATTTTTATTGAATGTTTTGTTTTGTTGTGGTTTAGCATTTCTTTCGTTTTCAACATAAGGCGCGTGTGGATAACTGTCTCTTTTACACTGTTGATAGAAAGGCAACATGTTTAAAATACTTAAGGCTTGTTTGGATGAAGATTAAAAGGATCATGTTACCATTTCAATCTCTAGAGTTGCAAAATGGCTTAATGTAAAAGAGGCCCCTGAATTTTCTGTCAATGGTCAAATAAGATCCTAAACTTCAATTTTGGCCAAATAAACTCCTTAACTACCAATTTTGGCCAGATAAACCCTTTGGTTATGAGAAAAAGCACTGCAAGCATGCCACGTTGCCTGGAAATACCACGTCAGCTTGAGGTAAATTTTCTGGAAAAGAAAAAAAATAAAGTACACATAAATTTTGAATTCATTTTCAGAGAATTTATTTTCATGCCACCGGTTATTTAATTTTTAAAACTTTTTTCATTTTTAGAAAATTTATCCTAAATTGACGTGATATTTTCAAGCCACGTGATATGCTCGCATGGCTTTTTCTCATAGCAGAAGGGCTTATCTGGTAAAAATTAGTAGTTCAGGGGCTTATCTGGCCAAAATTGAAGTTTAGGGGCTTATTTGACCATTGGCGAAAAGTTCATGGGCCTTTTTTTACATTAAACCGTTGCAAAATCTATCTATCTGACATTGACGGTTCATTTCGAACCCATTCCACGATATTTTGATAATATGGTAGTAGATCCAATTGTAGTTTAGCATATGTTATAACGTACAACAGTTTCATTTATCATATATTGTACATAATAGAATGAACGAATTGCAACTTATCACATTTAATAAGCCTTCACGTGATATAGTGTGATAAAAAAAATGCCTTTTTATTGGAGGCCGAAAGACATTATCCAAAAATGACTTTAGAACAAGCACCAAATTATAACGGTCTAATAAAGTTTGGCATCCAACTGCAACTTTAATGTTAGAAACTTGTCATGATGCAAGAGATTAACTTGTCATGACGCGAGATGTATGCGATGAATAAAACTAGATGAATGCATATATATTTGTTTTTTTTTCTTTTGCCAGCATACATATTCGTTCAATCTATTGTAAATATGTGTGAAGTGTACACTAAAACAAACATGACTTCAATAGAAAACTTGTCATGATGCAAAAGGTATATGATGAATGAATCCTAGATGAATGCATACATATGTATTATGTCAAGTGCACACTAATATAAATAGGACTTCTATAGAATATGTATTTTGATTTAGAGATATATGTTATAGTATTTTTGTACTGTCATACATATTTCTATAATATCCTTATAACTGAATGGTTATTCATATATAATAAATTTATCATGTAACAAAAATATTATGTATCTTTTAACTCAAAAGAAGATAAGATTTACTGTTTTTTCTTTGAAAATACAAGACTTAATGTTATTAAACATTCAAAGAATTTAAGAAACTTAATGTATGTGTGTGTGTGTGTTTGCTTTGAACAATCATAAAATGTTGCTATGAATTTCCAAATTACATCAATTAAACTTCTTGAATATTTTATTAATACAAAAAAGGACAATAGCTTCTCAAAAATTCATCAAAAGTAATTTATGCAATTGTATTTTGTTTATAATTAAAGTTGATTTAATTACCAAAAAAAGAACAATTAGTAGCTACTAATATGTACACTGGCCAAAAGAAGAAGAAAAAGAAGAAGAATCTACTAAAATGTACAAATCAAGCATATACCTATGCGACAACTAGTGTTACTATGTTAGTATATATACATCTCACAAGTCTACAATTTTATATAGCAACATCTTCTTTGTCTAATGCTTAGGTACGTAAATATTGCTAGCACTTCACGACAGTTCTAACTTCTAATAGAATTTGTGTAATTTCTTTCTTAAGAAGAATTTCTAAATAATTAAGAATTTCATTGGTACATTCTTTTTTTTTTATGGAATAATAATTAAGAATTTCATAATTGTTTTAGCTAAAACATATCATTAGGGTGTTAGCCAAACAAGGCATTACGTAATAAGGCATATGCAAATCTTAGGTTTCGGAGATAGAGAGAAAAAGGATAGTGTTGTGTACGCGCTTTTAAAATGTGGTCCATTTTGTGATTGGTCTTAAGAGGGGATTAATTATTAAATTAAGACTTACAACTTTTGTGATTTACTAACTTAATTGCATTGCTAATCAGTAATCAACCTGTCATTATATATAACCAAAAAAAATAAATCTGTCATCTAATTCTTCATTCTTCCTCAAATTTCCAAAATTAAAAAATAAAACTCGGAACCTACATGAATGAAGAAAATATTTAGTCATGGCCCTTGCCATGACTAAATGTCTAAATGAAAGCGAGATGCCTGATTTTGATTATATGAAAATGAAACAAGAAAAATGTTTGAAATGAATTGATTATAATGATAATAATATAGGCAAAAAAGCAGCTGGAAATTTAATGTTGGCAGCCACAAAATCTTGTTTTGAAGGGAATGAGGAAAAAAAAATCAATGCACTTGTAAATGTTTAATAAATTTAAAGAAGTGGGTTTATATACTTTATATATCTCCTTTCCCATTTTTTGGGTTATATTTATTTCATTTAATCAGGCATTTGACTTGGTGGTAGAGTACTGGACTCTTAGTTCCAGTCTACTCAGACCATGAGGTGTTGGATTCAACTCTCACGAGATGTGAGTTTGTAATTTGTTTGTTTATTTGGCAGGTAGGTAGTAAAAAAAAATTTGGAACTAAAAAGAGACAAATCTATTTTCTATTTGTTCCTTGTGATAAATATATTTAATTTAATTTTTCTGGCTACACAAATTCAATGCTTAAACTATTTTTTCTTTTTTCTTTCTTGATGTCAAAAAAAAAACTATTTTTTCTTTTATAGAAAAGTTGGTCCTTATGGGCTATGGGAATGGGACCAAGTTGTTAAGAGGAAAATTTTATGTGAAAAAAGAAAGTTGACATATTCTACCATGAAAATAGATTGTAGACTAACTGATAGTCAAATAATTTTCATCTTAAAAAGGAATGTCCTTCTTCTCAATTATTTTTCCTCTAAATGATAAGGATAATAGTTTTTTCTGTCATTAGCACCAAATTTTGAGTCATTCATTGCGTGTATTAACAAAAGCTAGCAATTTATGGATAGATTCAGTGCACATTTAATTAAGTTATCGAATTCCTTTTCAAATTTTAAGAGTATTTGGAAAAAAATACCAACTCTAATTTTTAATGGACTGAAAGGAAAAAAAAATCCAAGTTGGGACCTCATAGTCATAGATCATTGCTGTTATATGAACAAACTAGTGCATTGACCTTAAAAATCATAAGGTGCATGCTTCTTAATTCTTAAGTCTTAAACTAAAGTTTCGTATTCAAATTTCATTGTATGTGAGTATCGTTGTTAATATTTATATATGTTTGTTAATTTCATTGTGGATTTCTCATTAAATGTGGGATATAATTTCTAAGGAAGACACTCCAATGATTTTTTTTTTTTTGGCCATAGACACTCCAATGATTAAAAGTTGAAACTTTTTATGAGAGGTTTTGAATTCAAATTTTGAGATGTGAGGAGTGGAATTTGGAATATAAAAGAACTATACCATATTGTGTAACCCATTTCAATATCATGTTTATGAGTAATAAAAAAATTTTAAGTTTTACTAATTAATTTTTTTAAGCAATTGTATCTCAAGTTTTATTAGTTTTAGATTAATTCCTTTCGAATTAGAAATGTGAGAAATCTAAGTTCACCCAACAAATATAATTTCGATCTAAAAAAAAAAAACTTTCGGAGAATTAAACTTGTGTTTTTACTTTTTATTCTTCTCATAGTATATAATTTCCTTACTAACCAAATCACTTATCACTTGTTAGTAATTTAATTTTTTATTAATTGAATGAAAATATGGTAAAGGTTTTTTTTTTAAAAAAAAAATTATCAACTTTTAATGTTTTTCTTAATATGTGTACATTGAGTTTAAGAAATAGATAAATTAATATTAGAATGTTTTGTTAGGTACTTATGCTCTAGAAATTTTAAGTGAAAAAATTATGAGTCCAATACTTTACTATATTAATATTCAGTTAAATGTTTTAAAATTTTTTATTTAACATTAATTTCACCTTAAATGCAAACTATTAAAGCGATTTAATTTTTTTTTGACAACAATTAAAGCGATTTAATTTAATTGTGGTTGGAATAGTTTATGACCGACTTTATTTATTCATAAATATCAACCCCGTTTGTTTCCCTTGCAAAAAAATGTGCTTTATAATTATCTGAAAAACGCCATTTTACAATTAATACTACTTTAAGCTTAGAACCCAAAGAAATGTGAAACGGAAAAACTTTTTTTTTTTTGGTAAAATTTTTAATTTTCGTTTTGTAGCATAGTTTATATATACACAAATATCTCGTATCCCATAATCATATTCAATTTCGATTAATTCGAAATTAAGTCCCATTAGATTTCAAATGGAGAAACTCTCTCTTTTTCAATGTATAAAATTTGAATTCAAGATCTTACACCATCATCGAACCCCTTTTACTTGAACTGATTAACCAACATTGATATAATTTAAATGATTTAATTTTATGATCTCTTAATTTCTTATGTAATTGTACCAAATATATCTTGCTTTGGTTTTCAAAGAATATTTTAAAAGCTTTGTTCTCATTTCTTTATTTAAAATGTGTTTGTCGGGTTGGGAAAGAGGTTAGGTTGCCTTATTACTAAAACTTTTACAATTAGGTCAGCTAGTTTCTTTCTCTTACTCTCATCGTACTTCTAATATCTTAGCACATAATATAGCATAATTAGATCTTGGTGTTGGTGCTAACTTTGTATGGTATGGTGTTCTTCCACCATATATTTGTAATATTGACATTTGATCAATTCAAGTATCATCATTTCAAAAAAATTTTTTTCTAAAACTCTATACGAAAACAGGATCGGACCGACCAATTGAACCAAATACCGAAAGCCTGTCTGGCCCGGAAACCATAGGCATTCTCGGTCTGTCAATATTAGTCAACAACCGGCAATCACTGGTTGAACCGGAAAACAGGACTATTTTTGATAAATTTTGAAAATAGTTTTGTCTGTGATGAGATTTGAAGCCATAATATAGTAAAAAGTCTTAAACTTCATAACCACACCCACCACAAAGCTTTTTATGCCATTATTATGGAACATATTATATTTCTATTATATCCAAAATTCTTTTTTTTTTCAGTCTTAATTGGCCTAAATGGACCAGATCGACGATACTGATGAGACTGATCAAACCGATGATCGAACCCCTCTCAATTCCCTTACCAACTCGATTTTAAAAACCTTGGCTCTATGGAAATATGGAAATTGGAAACCTTTTTGGCCTGTTCTTTTAAAAGGAAAAATAGTTAATAATTAAATATTACTAGATTTGATTATTTTCTTCGAGTTTTCATGGAAAAGCTAAAAAATAAATAATGTTTACGAATTTGAGATACTCACTCAATATCTAAGCATTAGATTAGACTATCTATTTTCCTTTGAGGATCATCGTATTCATGTGTAAAATAAAAAATGAAACGCATGGAAAAAGTTGAATAAATAATATTGGCCTTGAAATAATGAAGTTCCATTCCCATACCAAATCGTACGGATGCCATTGAAGTCAAATCTAACAATATTTCCACAGTACGTACGTTCACGATTGATAGAAAATGTCCACACTCTGTTCCAATAAGCAAAAACCAACTGTTTTTGTGGCAAAAAAAAAAAAAAGCAAAACCAACTGTCACGTGAAGCACGTGATCACCGACCCCGAGGAGGACGATCCACTCTCTTATCTCACGCGCGATTGGATTTGTTTTAAAATTGATTTATTTTTTATTCATAAATAAAGAAGGTTATTTCGCGGGTATAAAAAATGGTGAGCCGCACGGGACGGTGATGGTCCAGCAGGATCCAGGCCATTCTATATAAGGAAAAATCATTGATCCCAAAGAGATTTTTGACCCTCATCTTTTACTTAAAATGGTATTAATAAATTAGAAAAATGGGCAAGAAAAATAAAGAAAAAAAGGAAGAATTTCCTCTCCCTCTCTGATTTTATTTCTTTGATCTTTTTCATTCTCCATTCGAACCATTAATTTTAAATTTTAGTGGACCTTTCTGTTCATTTTTAGCTTTTGGAACTTTAGAGTGATTTTTTAAAAAATTTTATATGGTATATGCCAACAATTTTGACTTCTATATCTGTAGAAGAGTTGATCTCAAATTAAGAAATTATTTTAAATAAAATACTTCGAACTAAACAAACAAATAAACTAATTAAAATTAACTAAACACACATCTCATGGGACTTGAATCCAAGATCGTCCAGACACAATGCACTCATCATATTTGAGCTAACAACTCAAATGCACATAACAATAATAATTAATTAAGGGATATAATTGAATATATATATATATATATATATATATATATATATATAACTAACT
>AWUE01015824.1:0-58706 GCA_001974825.2 Corchorus olitorius | reverse complement strand
TTTTGTTTTTGCCCGTTTATAATCCAATACTGCTCGAACTCTCTCTCCTTTTGTCATGGTTTAGTTCAATGACTCTTACCTTTCTAATCCCATTTGATCCAAATAATTTCAAAAACCACGTGGTTTAAATAACATCCACATAGAAAGAATTTGGATTTTAACTCTTTAAAATATGTACTTTAGACAAAATTTTCAATTTCTCCACATACATAATTAACACATTTGACTTTAAATGTTTTTCTTTATTTCTTACTACTATATAATAATAATAATAATATAAAAATATATATTTTATTCTCTATTACTTTTACGAATTAACAGCTTAAAAAAGTAATTCAATTATTTACCCTAAGCTGGGAAGTTATAATGCTACTATAAATAGATTATATAATAAATAATTTTTTTTCGTTACTCATGAATATGATATTGAAACGAACTATATATACAATAAAATGTTACCTCTCTATGTTCTCATAATCCCACCTCGTCCAGAATTCGAAATCGAGACATTTCATATTAATCTCAAACTCTAACCACTGCAGTATATATCCCTTGGGACACAAATAAATAAATGTTAATAAAAGAAAAGAAAAACTTTGATCAAATAATCACATGTTGAAATCAATATAAGATCAATTCTTCTTTTCAAATTGGTTTGGGCACAATATTAAAATCTGTTTTCTTTTTACGTCAGCAGTAAAGCCAAATTTGAATACTACTATATAGCAAAACCACATCAACAATATAACTGTTCATGAAAATAACACGACTATAGTTAAATATTGGCAAATTCCATTATGGTGATCAAAAGTAAAAGAGAAAAAGTTCAATACATTATGTTTTTAAACAAAAAAAAAAAGCTTTTAAAAATTAATGACTGAAAGGAAAAGAAAAATCATCGAGGATTATGTGTTAATGGATTAATTGACTTTGAGTAATTATGAGATTTTTATTTCTTTGTTACTAGTTATTACTGAAATACTAGTATTAATTTTTCTTTATAAGAATAAGAAGATGCAAAAACGTGAACATCCTTTGTCTTGGTTTTTCGTATACCTCATGACTCATGAGTCATGTCATGGCAGGCACAGGATTTCGAAACTTCAAAGCCAGAGGCAGAGAGTATATACATATTTTCCACGTGATTTATCCATATATAAACTAGTAAAATATTTGATTAAATCTTATCCCTACTTATTTTTTCCATGTCCTTTGATTATATTAACGTTTGTAGAGTGAATATATATTTTAGATTGGCGAGTTGCTATTTACTGTCCCTTTTTTGCTATTTACCGTCCCCCTTCTAACAGTTTTGTATGACTTTTCGTTTAAAAGATACATAATGTGTTCTTTTCAAGAATTTTAATCACTTTATCCTCAAATATTACAAAAAAAAAGTATTATTCAAAAGAAAAGTTTAAAGTTTTTAATTATTATATTTTTTAAGCAAAATTTTTTAATCATTATATATATAATTGATTAACCGATTTCACTAAGAAAATATAAAAAATTTAGTTAAATTAACACTTGTTGAATCGACTGAAATGAATTTGATTCATTTTAAAGTTCTTACATTCGAGTTTTAAAAATGGAAAAAATAGATATTAAAAAAGATTATATCATATAAAATTATTTGATGTGATTTAATTTCAAATTAGTACTAAAAAAAGACGAGACTTAAACAACGAAGGACAATGAGATTTTTGCCTTGATAGAAATATAGAGGATGAGGAGACAAAATATTATCTACTGGAATACTACTCCCTTTACAAAGTGGAACAATGAGACAAATTATACCTTAAAATCTAAATCACCTTTTACTTTTTAGTCTAATTGAGAAGGATTTTACCTAATTCCATCTTCTCCCACTTAATTTGCTCCTTTTTTATTTTTTTTGGGGTGAAAGCTCCTCTTTTCAATTCTAAACATGAAAAGAGAATCCCATTCGAAATTACCCTATGATAGATCACATGCATGGGGAAAGAAAAGATAAGATATGTTCATGTATATAGAAACAAATTTCTTCGACAATGACACATTTTTTTCCTTATTTTGCTTTGATTTTTTCGATTATACCATATAAAAGTGGAAGCTATGTATGTATTCAAGAAAAGATAAAAGTTCTTTTTTTTTTTTTAAATTTTTGTGACTTTAGGTAAAGTTTTATTAGTATACGGTATTAGGAAGATATGTTATGCAATATGATTAGACATGAAAAAATTAAAAGGTTGCTTTAATTTGGAATATATTTATTTATTTATTTATTTGTCTAAGTCAAAGTATAAGGTACTATAAATATCTTTGGAAACCCCCCAAAAGAAAGAAAGATAAATGCAATGCACCGAAGAAAAATGAATGATGATGGCTAGATGTAATTATATACATAGACAAAGACTAGAGTTACCCCAAACCTATAATTTTTTGTATGGAATTAGACGGAAAAGCTGTTTATAAGTCGAGTCTAATAATGTATACAATTGGTTTTTAAGGGTTGTTGCTCAATGTGTTCAATTATATTTCAAAAAAAATTATAGATGGAAATGAAGTTATAATAGGATTGTGGAGTCTCTATCATTTCATCATTTGAATATTTTTAATCCTTACCATATGTTTTGATTAGAAAATGATTTAATTATACATATATGTTTATATTTATAAAATTAACTTTATTACATATAGAAAATTAATTAAAGTGGGAAGGGTAGGTTAGAATTTGGAATATTAATTTTATGAACAAACAAATTAATTAAGCATATCATCATCATCATCAATAACCTCATAAAATATTATCCTTTTACAAGCTATAAAGACAAGGGGCATCACTTTGATATTCCCTAAAGATGGAAGGCATGAAGAAAGCATAAGAAAAATTAATTCATGCACCTTATGTCATCTTGTCTTAATCATTTACACATTTTCTTTTCTTGGAAATTACTCTGACCAAACAAAAAGTTAAGGTGTTTGTCATTGAATTTCTGTCTTCTAGATGTTACTATTTTGTTAGCCATCCGACCTTCTTGATCTTCTTCCCCCCTTTTATTTTCTTTCCTTATCAAAAACAAAGTTGGACACAACCACAAACCTAATTATTACATGCCTAATCTAATTGGGAGACAATTTTTCATTATCACATGCTAGCTTGTTATCTTACCATTAATCATTTATTTATTTATTTTCATTTTTTTAAATAATATAATTTTCATTCATTCATAAAAATGAAATTACAACGATCACATCATAAATTACAATAGATTGAAAAAATAGTTGTCCTCCTCCATGTCTAGACCTTTGATCTCACTTCAAGATCCAAATCAGATTAATTTGAAGTTTCGAACCTTCTTCATAAATCTTTAGTGCGTGTGACACTTTCTCGTTTTCGCTATGTGTATTATTTTCAATAGAAATGTGAGTGATCTGAAATTCTCCTCAATTGATCAATGGGCTACAAAGTAAAAACCATCTCAATATGAGGCGAACAGTTTCTAATTTACTGTAAACTAAAAAAAACTAATTGAACCAAACAAATTCAAACAAACTTATAAACTGACGAATACCAAAATCTAAAAATCTGAAGACTTGAAACCCAAACAGATCAACAGATCTAGATTTGAGAGGCTTTATTAATTGGTAAACAAAAGAAAAACGAAATTAAAAATCAAACTCTCCTCTCTATTTATAGTAATAGTCAAGGAGGAGGAAGAACAAACGAAAAATCAAAGAAAAAACTAGAGAAACTGGAGAGGAGAGGGGATGGGGGAGAGGCGCGGCCAGCTGTTAGGGTTTTTTTTTTTTTTTGTTAAAGATATGCTAATTATTAGAATAATAATTAATACATAAAAGTAGCATACATTTTTTATGTACAGAACCATCATCGTTTATTGTCTTAAATACTCTTAATCTTAAATAAACACAAACTATAAGTAGATTGATTATATTAGTGGACTAGCTTTTATATATATATATATATATATATATAAGAGACTAGTAGCTTAAAGTATGTGAATTGATTACTATGATTATAAACTTGACATTAATCCAAAAGTAATTAGTTTTGTTTTTAAGGAAAGGGGTGATGATGTTTGATCAGTAAGAGATTATGACCTTTTTGGCAAAGGAATTATAATTAGGGAGGAAATGCACTTGGAAATTGAAATATGGTCTTACATCGAAATTTCTTGTCTATTCTCTTCTATGCCAAAACTGGGGGAAGCCAAATTACCTCTTGTTTTTGACTTTCAAGTAGCCTTCGATGGTCGAAAATTGACTTTGAGATGTCTCTCTATCTTTCTTTCAATGTCTTTTACCTTTACACTATTAATGAATAATAATAATTCATTTAAAGTTCATCTTTTCCTAAAAAAATGGTTACAAAATCACCAAAAAAAAAGGGGAATAAAAGATTATGAAAAAAAGAAAAAATTGTCACACACTATTTTAAATGAAAAAGAGTGAAAAAAATGAAAATCCTATCCAAATGCTGTTTCAAAGTCTGGCATCAAATTGTCAATCTTCACTAGATGTGCATTTTGAAAAATAGAATTTGTACTAATTAAATTTCATAATATGAGCCTAGCAAGTGGGCGGCACTAAGCCTCTGGTCGGAGAGGAAGCTCCAAAATCCAATCATGTCTCAAAATGTTGATTATTATTATTGGTACTAATATAAATTTACCGTCAAAGATTTGGGACCCTCAAAATTGATAATGTAGCCAATAATTACTTTCCATGTATTTAACCAATTTTAAAATCTGTATACATATATTGACATTGATTTCAAATCATAGGGCTTGTCACTTAATATTCCTTCAATTTTCCCCACTCTTATATATATAGCAGCCTTGTCACTTGTTTTCTAGTCATCATCACCACTAAACTTTCCTCATATTGTGCTAATCCTTTTCACTTATAATTAAATTAGAAAATTACAATATTTGTTGGATAAAATGGAAGAAGTTCAATATCTATCAAAGAGAATTTTATGTTCGAGTCATATAAATTAAGAAAATAGATGTTACAAAGAAATTTTAGGTTTATGATCCGGCACGACTTCAATTAAAGAGTTTTTTCGTTTATAATTCGACATGATTTGACTCTTGATTTAAAAGAAAAAAAACTTAGCTACCGAGTATGGGGGCTTGTACCCAGAGAAGAAAATCTAGGAAATTGGATTCTTAAGGATATTTGTCGAATAATATGTTTGTGTTTTTTTTTTTTTAAAAATAAAGTTTAGATGAGAGAAGGTTGTTCCAGTTTAGGGTTAGGGCATACCACAAGCCTCAAAGAGGACTTATAGTGGTACTTACAGATCACCTATCAACGAGAACCATTGGCACGACTTAAACCCCAAACCTTACAAATAGAGGTCCAAAGCCTTACCAACTCAACCAACCTCAATTGCTAAAATGTTTGTGTTTTACCTAGTCCAATCAAAGTGCATTATGTTTGTTACCTTTGGTCCCTTAATAAAATCAACAATTCTTTTGAACCAATTGTTATATATGCGGTGAAGAGTCAACGTTCTTTCCAAATAGTTTCATCCTCACTCTTTGCTGTTGGGCATTGGGCAATGACTATGGATTTTAGAGGATTTATCAATCATCATAGTAATAATAATCATCGAACCATTTCATTTTCAACAAAGGCTTGCTTCTAATGGCATAATATAATTCTTGACTAATTCAACATTACTGCAAAATTTTTCAGTCGATAATATAGAAACATTTGACAAATCCGAAGGAAGAATTAAATTAAATCTAGTGCAAACAAGAAAATTATGACGGTGAATCGACAATAATGTCAATTGATACAAATATCTTGAACTTAGAAACTTTAAAAAGTGATGGATTCAAACTAAACAAATACTTCGTACTAGATATTATTCCTGCGCATGTGATATGTAAAAAGATTTTTAATTTTGGGATGTGAGAAAACCTTAAAATAAATGGAAAGTCATTAATTCACTATTATCCTAATATATTATTTTGGGTGAACAAAAATATTAATTGTAAAATTAATTTACCCAACCAATTAATTTTAGACAAATGTCAGAAGGAGAAAAGCCAAATGTTGAATATACAGCAGTTTGAGGATAACTTTAATATATAGGTAAGGTATATAGGTATAGGCATAGGTATAGGTATAGGTAAGATTCAAAGATTAGGGATCAAAGTGAAATAATTAAAATAAAATGTTAGCGATCATGGTGGAATTTAACCTATATTGTATGTTGTGATTTTAATTAGTGGTAGCAATTTTCTTTCTTCCAAATCAAAAAGAGTGTGTTAAACAATTGAACATTCTAAGAAACAAGTTTTTTCAAAAAGAAATGTTATAAATTTCCAAGCCACGTTAATTTCCTTCATCATAACATGTTTTTCTTTTTATCATCAAGAAACATAAAATCAAACTGATGGGTATTGATTCCATATATGAGAAGCATACCAAATATTGTGAAATTTTAAAATAATCCAAAAAAAGGGTTTTGGCTGATTCAATTGGGTTTAATGAGCAAAAAGATCCCTGAACTTACACTGAACCGTTAAATAAGCCCATAAACTTTGATATCGGTCAAATAAGCCCCTGAACTCTTAAAAAAGGCCAAACAATCCTTGTTGCCAAGGTTAAATGCTCAAATAAGGACTAAACGTTTCAAGATTTTCTCAAATAAGAATCAAAATACACAATTTCAACAAATTAGAAAACATACTTAAAATTTTTTTACAAATTGGATACAATATAAGTTAATAATAGTGTGTGAGATATATATAAATTGAAAAGCACACGATAATTTTATATCATATTACGTTTAATGAATTTATTTTGATTAATAGGGTTTGATTTTTAAATAACATGATAATATCATTTTTCTATCAAATTTAACGTGTATGCATGAGAAGCATTGGTTTTCATTTAAGGATTCCCTAATTTGTAAAAATTTGCTAAGTATGTGTTCTAATTTGTTGGAATTGTGTATTTTGATCCTTATTTGAGAAAATCTTGAAACATTTAGTCCTTATTTGAGCATTTAGCCTTGGCAACGGGGCTTATTTGGCCTTTTTTAAGAGTTCAGGGGCTTATTTGGCCAAAATAAAAGTTCAAGGACTTATTTGATGGTTCGATGTAAGTGCAAGGACCTTTTTACTCATTAAGCTGATTCAATTGTGGGGTAGAAAAGGGGAGAATCTGCCTAACTACTTGTTTCATTTTGCTCTTAAATTCAAGGTGGGAAATTGCAAGGAAAATGAATCATGGAGTTAAAAGATAAACAAGGGAGGAAACAAAGGGGCATTAATCTTTTACTAGACAGCCACTATTAACCTAACAGGTAACAACTTGATTAATTGAAGTAAATGTGAAGTGAAAGCTATAATGTTCTCTTTTCCATGAAAAATAGACATTTTTAACAAGATAGAAAATTAATCATGGGAAGGTTCATGAACATCAAATCTTCAAAAAAGGAAATTAGCTTGTTGGCTTTGTGCTTGCTAATTAAGGCCATCGACTAGTAGGCCATGTTCATTGCATAAAGAAAAAAATATGCTATACATGTATGCTAATGCTCTGCTCCCCCCTTCTTTCTGTCCAAGAAAATGTGTTAAATCACTCTTTTCCTTTTGCCAATCAAATCATCATTTTGTTTGCCCTTGAAAGCATCTCTTTTTCCACCAAATTATATTTACAATCTTGCTTAGTTAAATTGAGTTAATGAAATTCAAGTCTCCCTAACCCTCCTGCATTGATTGGTTCTGCCATTCAAGAAGAAAAAACCAGTTGGGCAGTTCGGCAATAACTTTCTTTGTTGCTACTATTGTCATCAATGTGGCTGTTACAAGTTGTTCTCGTACAAATCCCAGTATACGGTACCTACATTGTATCTTGATTAACCCAGAGTCGAACCTTTTAAATTAATTTGAAGTACAAATCCCACTAAGTATCCCGTACCCACATTTTATCTCGATTAACCCAAAATCGAGCCTTTTAAACTAATCTGAAGTCGAGCTATGTCATACTGTTTTTCAAAGCAAATATCAAGGGACAAAATTGGGTAAATACTGGCAAAAAGAAAAAACCTTGATAAAATGCAAACAGGGTATTGGAATTTCTGTGGGCTGGCTAGTAGGCGGCCAACAGACGACAGAGGGAGCTGGAAGGGAAAGTAAGGGTTGGATTGTTTTGGAAATTCTCTGTATCAAAACTGCCAAAGCAAAAACAAGATATGGGAAAGGGAAATTGCTTCATTCGTTGGGGACACAAATGATAATTGAGGTAGGGAAAGTCAAGATCACGCAAAAGAAAAATTAACAAGAAAATTTTTTAAAAAAAGAAAAAGAAAAGAAAAGAAAACTCCCCCATCACTCAATTCTTCTTCTTCGTTAGTATTACCTTTCATGTGCTGTATTTTGCATGTACTTTTTTTTTTTTTGGGAGGAAAAGGCAAAAGCTGGTGGAGGGGTCACTTGCACAATACCCACATGCCCAAACATCGTCCACATGCTTATATATACATCCCATGTGTCTCAGGCAAAATGGGTCAAATCCTTGCCCTCGCTAAAACCCCTCTCACCACCAATGTTTATATCCTTTTTAGGGTTTTGCTCTGCTGTTTTCTTAAGCATCTAATTCTTTACTTTCTTGCTTACATCTTTTCGGACTCTTAATTAGTTGAGAAATGCCAAAGATGAATTAATGTGAGATGGTAAAAATCTATAAACTATATATACAATGAACAAAACCCTGTTTTTAAATGCTTTTTTGTATACAAGAAATAGTGATTATCATTTGAGAGTGTGAAGACAAGGATCTTGTCCATGAAAATATATTGTCTAAGGCAAGATTTAATTTGAATTATAAAGGAGTTTGGGGTGTTTGATAATGAACAAAAGTCAAATATGTTGGGGGAGCCATTCTTGTCCATGGATATATCATATACACCTTTAATCTTGTATACTTTTTGGCTGTAAGGCTTAACAAAATTTTAGGTGCCTTTTTCTTAGCTAGAAATCATAAGTATGGTCCAATATGCTAAACTATTTTTACTGTCCATAATTCGGTGCCGACATGACACGTTTAATTCCACACATATATATGTAGTATTGCATGAGAAAACCTTTGAATTTGAAACATGGTAAATGACATTTTCATGAGAATTAATCTGGTTTATACTTTACTGAAAAACAAACACAAAAATGGGTTTTGTGAGCTAAATTGACATGAATTAAGAATGCAGATGTGACGCCACAAGATCCGGACAATACTTTGCAAGTTGGGTCGGGTCTCTACAGCAGAATTTTTTTGAGGAAAGCTTAACCTGGCTAATAACAATGGCCTTTGAACAAGGAACAATTTGAACTGAGTGTGGGTGTTGAAAATTTCTTAGAATTGTCCAAAAATGAAACATGCAGTTATTGCTGTGTGTTTATTAGGCACCAAGCAATAAGTTAAATGCAAACGGAACAAGAAAAGAAAGGGGACAATTAAAGAGGCAGCCAATCTTGCTAGCTTAAGTTGCCAAGGACCTAACAGGCACTTACTATTAATAGGCACGTGATTTCTTTTGGTTGTTGGAAAAATCTTACTACTACTCAATTCAACCAAATTGTTGGGGGGACCCTTTTTCTTCCTTCGTTTTCTTAGTTGTGGATTTTGATCAAACAGAAAGTGAGCAAGCTGGTTGGGCCACCTTGGCCCAACATGTGATAACCAAGCAGAAAATTGATGGTCCGTATTCTAACGAAGTAGTCTCTAACAGCAGACAACCTTGCTCTAGATAAAGATTTATTCGGGCCAAGGATTCTCTTGTGACCCAACAATGGGGAGGAAAATCCCAAAACAATAAGAAATTTTTTTTTGTGGCCATATTTTTCTTGTACCTTTTAACAAAAATTTATGTTGTTTGTCAGATGTTTGATCGAATATGATCTTTGTTTATGTGTTCTTTGCCCAAATTAGTAGTGTTACAAGGATATGTGTGGGTTTCAAAGTGGAAAAATATTATTAGAAATGCTTAATAATGGATAATAGCTAACTATATATAAAAAAACCTTTAATTATTCAAAGAATGGAAATTATGTCAAAATAATGTAATTGCATGATATAATATGATTATTATGTCATATATTTTTCCTCCTAATGCATTTTTATCTGTTTTATTTCGGAAACAGAAAATTATTGACGCCAAAAAACAAGAATTGACAATAATAATAATTCCATATATATGACCCTTAATCATCAATTATTTACTTAGGAAATGATTATTATCTGATATATGATTGTCATGATAAGTTTGTTAAATGCATTCTCATGTGAAATTTTGAATGTGCATATATATCATTTCAAGTTCAACTCATCAATCCCTGGATCAATAAAAAGAAAATCATGATTTAACCATATATATACATATAGATTATATATATATAGTTGCATTGAAATGTTGCATTGGAATGGAACTTTTAAGGATTCATCTGGTTAGGATATGCTAGTTGTGGGCTAGTGGCTAGTTTTTACTTCTATAATTTACTCACCCTAACTAGTGAAGAAATTTTGACGCGCTATGCCTATGAAATAACTAGTGAAGACAATTTATATGTGGTAAAGGCCAAGCTGTTTTTCTCTCTAGGCTTTCATTCAATAATTATCTAAGAGCTGCATATATATAAGGTGGAAATTACTAATTACCATTTTCATATATGATTTGACTATAGTATAGCACATGCAGGCAATGGTTTCCACATGTATCTGTCACTCTCTACATGCAAAAAACTGCAGTTAACTAAAGAGGATATTCACTAATCTTTGGTTGTGGATAGCTAAGTAGCTATTATGATCAAAAATCAAAATGGGAAAATTTACTTTCCAAAAAGAAGCACCATGCACTCATTCCCTCTAATTAATCAGCTAGTGGTACTGACACAAATTTATAATCTTCATTGAAAATGATCATCCCTTCCACACTGATCTCTATATGATCTCTAAATAACTCATAAATAAGTAAGTATATTACAATTATTAAGGATTGATATAATTAGCTTTTGAAACCTCTATGGATATATAGTGCATTAATGCATTATATATGTGGGAAAGAAGAAGAAACTTGATCTAGTCTAGTAATAACATTTCCAATATTGTATAGTACTGTAATTTACCTTGAATTAATCCTTACAAAGTTACAATGCAAACATTATATAAATCTAAGGAAAACTGAAATACGAAAGACATTCTGGTTTCAATATTCTACTTGAATAAACACACTTCAAATTAATCAACAAGAATTAATTATAGTATATATATACTTACCTCAGGGAGCATTGGTACGTAATTACTTCAATATCCCAGCTTCAATCTTTCACACCCTCAATTAATTTCCCAGAAAAAGGAATTAATACCCTTCTCATCTTCTTCCTCTTCTTCTTCTTCAATCCAACATCTCAATGAACTTTCAGGAATTAATATAGTTATCTAAAGTCTTATACTAATTAAAGGATTAATTCGAGTAATCAAATAATTAAACAATATTGTTTTCTGCTGAAAAAACGAAAAAGAACAAAAAAAATTCTTGAAATAATCACTTTGCCCTATTTATATGAAACAGCACTACCTTTGTAATAAACAGTTTCTCCATGCTTTACAATAAAAATTCCCTTAATGTTACTGTTGATATATATGTTGAAATATATACTAAGGATCGTGCCCAAGTCGAAGCTCCAAATCAACTTCATGATCTTCTTTCATGATTTCCCTCCTTACTTCACTATCATTGTCTACATATGTAGGACCGATTTGTAGGCTCAAATTTGCACCCAAAAGCTCTTCATTCATGTTCAAAGATTGCGACGACGTCGTCCGGCCTGCAGGGACAACAAAATCACTATGATCATAGTAATTACCATGTTGGAGTACTCTAGGGCTAGAAACCGGTGGCTGAAAATACATGTGATAAGTATTATTCCTTTGAGCCTCCAAAATTGGGTAATACTTTGAATTTGAAGGTACTTGGGTTGGGAATTGGGTAAGATAGCTAGGGTTCATGAACAATTCTTGATCATTCATTAATGGCTGATGATCACTAGTTATAGTTGGAACCAAAGAAGAAGAAGTCGATGGTTGCTTAGCCTTGGCTCGATCTTTTCGATGTATGTTCATGTGTCCCCCTAAGGCTTGAGCGTTGGTGAACCCTCGCTTACAAAAAGTGCACTCATAGGAGCGTTTGGCGGTGGTTGTAGCCGTGTCACCGCCGCCCTTGACTTGATCAACCCTTTCATTTTCTTCACTCGAAACATCGGAGCTTCCTTGTTTCCCAGCTGATTCCATAATCCCAAAAATTCGTCAAACTAATTAGTATTTGCTTTGGAAAAAGAGAGAGAATAAATTAAGAAGAGAAAGAGTTATATTGAAGAAGGAAGAAGGGTTAAGACAATTAGAAGACGATGGGTTTGTCATTGCATTTTCCTTTGGTATTTTGTATATATATATTTGAAAGGAAGAAAGACAACTATAGGGTTTTGGCGTTTGCAAAATGACTTTTTCTATTCGGTCGGCCTTTTGATTGATCCATCTATAATTTACTAATTTAATCTTTTAATCTTTCTTCATAATCTCATACAAACAGACACTTTGATTTGGTTTAAAGCTTGTGATGATTTGTGCTCATGTTCCTTTCAACCAGGTTTCCTCAACGCGGTATACTTACTTAAAAACTTCTATATATATATAGTTTTACTTATTAATTTTTATATGATTAAGGTATTAGAAGAAAGTGAAAGACCCAAAAATGGTCTTGAAAGTTTCCATAATGATATAGCTAGTAAAGTTTTGTATACTAATTTTGAAGTAATTTGAACATCTTGAAGAGAATTATTATACATATATACAGTGTGAAACTTAGAATATTATTGAATCTTTGAACTTCCCAATATATATATCATGCATATATTTGGAGTTCACGAGTGATATATATACACTAAATTCAAATTAAGACATGACCCCTTTCTAATTTTGCATGTGAATGCAAAGATCTCTCTATACTAAAATTGTGTTGTATATATGGAAATTAATGTTACATGTTACAATTTAATAAAAATGTAATGTTATAGATCAAAGCGCGTACTAGCTAGTTCGATTTCTCACATTATTTTTCATATAGCCTTGAAATGTCTAGCAAATATTAGGGGCGTTTGGTTCGGGGTGATCTTTGATCACCTGTGGTGATCTTGGCAGGTGATCTCAGATCACCCTGTTTGATTACACTTTTTGGTTTGGTGTGGTAATCCGGATTATCCCTGATCACCCCTCTAAGGGTGATCTGGATTACCACCATAAACTCATGTAATCTTTGATCACCGGTAATCTTACATCACTGGTGATCTTAGATCACTAGTGATCTGGGGATAATTATAACCAAACGCCCCTTAAAATTTCGAAATATACTTTTTCCTATAGTAAAAATTGGAGTTTTAATATCAATATCACCTCGTTTGTTTACCCTACTTAGATTGCTTTGATGAAGGGGAAAGGGGGATCATGTGACACATTTCTATTTCAACCTTTATGAAAAAAAATATATTGGGGGCAAATTAAATTGTCAGCATTGAATATATGCTAGCTAGCTTCACCATATTCAAATCAAATGGGAAAAGTTTCTTCCCTTTTTTTTTGTTCCTTTCACTTTATTTCGAGGCTTATGTCCTATTATAGCCACATGCCTTAATCTCATTTAATGCAAGCCTAGCTCCAACTAAACAACTGACTACAAGTCTAGCTATAATCTAATCTTAATCAAAAAGTAAGAGATCGAAAGGGGGAAAGGAATGGAGCAGTTCATCAAAAAGAATAATTTGATGTAACCCATTTTAATTATTTTTATTAATTTCTAACATACTCTATGTCGTTTAGTACTAATATATATTATTATGCTAATTAATCTCGTTTTTAATTAGATGGGTAATTTTGATTATTATTATTGGCTTAAAGACGGCCACACGAGGACGCGTTCAGTTAGACACTTAATCTTTTGACCTTGTCTCTTGAAATAGCTGCTTTCTTCAAGGATTAGATGCGCGTGTGACCCTTCAAAGTTCAAAGAATTGTAATCATGATTATTAATCTTCTTGTTAATTTTCATATAATTAAGATGTTAATCATTGTCATACAAATGGATCAAAAATAAGCGTCAATGACAACAACGTAAGTGCTGTACTTTCTTGCCTTGTGCCAGTTCATTCCTTCTTGTCTCATTTCTTACTACAAAAGAATTTATCAGAGAGCGAAGATGGCTTTGACCCATTATCATCTTCTTCGTCTTCTTGTTGAATGCTACAAAGTTTCCCGTTGACAGAATCTAAATTCTAAATATTCGAAATGGGCTCGGTTTATAACTAATTAAACCATAGTCATCAATTAAATAGGCCCAAACTTTTACTTTAGAAGCCCAGTTATTTATCATTTACAGTAATGGGCTAAATTGCATGTAGGGATTGTCGAGGACTGAATGAAGTGAGGTCCGGTTCAGAGCTACTATGGTCTATGTAATAGTGGAGGCTCTGGGTAGTTTTTTTTTTTTTAAATAACCTGGAACTAGATTAGGTAGAAAGATTAAGTGTTTATAAGTCCAGGCATTGAGAGTCCCATTACGTCATTCATAAAAACATTAAAAACAGAGTTTGGGATACAATCAAAAGTGCCTTTGAGTAGGGTTTTGGCCTTTGAATGTGTGCCGAGACTGAGGTAAGGGTTTAAGCACTCTTATATAAAGTGTCCGTACAGAACACATGAAAGGTCTGATTTTCAGTTGTTCGTACAAACCAAGGGTTTAAGTTGATAGGCCTTCTTTGTAGTTATGGGACTTGTGGACTTGAATCCTCTTATTGTCTAGTTCAAAGGGCATTGTTAAGCTAGGCTCAACAAGGATTAAGGGAACTTTAACACATCTAAACAATTTTACAAGATTCACATGATTTCAAGCTATGTTTCTCGACTTTGTGAGTTTTTAATATTGTTTCTTTCTTTTTGTTTGGATTCTTTTTTTTCAAACACCTTCTAGATATATAAACCATTCCTTATAAGTTGATTGTTTAGGAATATAAAATATGAAAGGAGACGATGAATATATATAAGTTTAGAAATTGACGTTTGCGGAAACTGTTTTTTTATGAACAAGGTTAATGGGATTGGGGACATATATAGAAAAAAAAAATGATTATTAATGTCGAGAAATTAGACAAAAATTTTGCTTTCAGAGCCATCAATTGAGCACTGCCTCATCAGCAAGATTGTATTTAGGTTCTTAGAACAACATCATCATAATAAAACAACAGGAATCAACTTATCCAAATTTCCCCATAGTAAAATTTCTATGTTATTGTCATTTTGCAATTTGTAGTGACTTACAACTGACCCTTTCAAGATATTGGTTTTTTAATAAGAAAAATCATATCATAATTTAGTATACATTTTTTATGCTTTGGGAGTATAGTCAATTTAGAATTTCCTCAAACATACATAAAACCATTTAAACGGGTGAGATTGGATGGGTCTTTGACAAAGTTTTTTTTAATTGGACGGATTTGAACATAAGTTAAGGCCCGTTTAGTCGGATCGGGCCAGACTTGGACAAGCCATGTAAGTATAGATCAAAATTTGGGCCCGGCCCGAACCCGGCCCGGCCCATGAACACCTCTAGTATAGATACATATATAAAACCATTTGGGCCGAAGAATTTAGTCCATGCATTAATGCAGTTGGGCCTTTCCTGGATCGTATCTCTCATTCCTTTGGGGGTCTTTCTCGTTTTGTTTTTTAGGCTTTTAGGGATGCTATATAAATCAACTTCCGAACTCAATTGGTAGAGTTCAAAAGCTCCTATAAATGAATAAATGATGCATTAAATGGGTTTACATAACATAAGCATGTCGATTTTCATTCGATTGAAAAAGTTAAGAAGAAAAAACAAACAAGAAGAAAAGCTATAAGACAAAATCATGTGAAATCAAATCATTAAGTTCCAATATTTGTTATAATTGGAAGCATTAGGGAGGAAAGGGGGGCCGGGATTGAGCTAAGGAATAGTGGGAATGGAGATGAAAAATGTACTCTAATTAGAAGCAAAGTAATTAAGGGGGATTTTGTTGTTTATGTTTTATTTGACTATTTGGGTTAAGAAAAATGCCAAAGCCATGCCCTCTCGCTTTCTTTCTTCACTTTCACCAAAACAAGCATTCTTACGGCCACTCTCTCCTTCCCATTTGTCTCTCCCTTTTTTCTCTCTATGTTTTTTCCTTTCACTATCCACGTGTGGGGACCTCTCTTTTCTAAGTCTCCCAATATATGACTTCATTCCATAAATTCTCAATTTGTCTCCTTCATGGCCTTCGCTCCCCACCACCACAATTTCATGACCCCTTAATTCATTTTTAACAACTAATTAATTAGTTAGTTTGGAATTATATTAACAGTCCTAATCGATTCTTATCATTTAAGTGTAAATGCCATGAAAATTCACACATTTTGTGAATAGGAAAAATAAATGTTAGGAGAAGTGCCTCCATTTCTATATTTAGGGTTAAATTGACTCTATATTAATCATGGCATGATTGAACTATATATGATCAGATATAGGAGGCTTGTATAAAAGAACAAAAGAGAGTATTGACATGGGATTTTGCCTTATATATAGCTCGGTATATACATTGGATTGATTAATTAATTCATGTGATCACATTGATTTATATATATGGATCCCGTTATATCCTCATCCAAACACGTCTCCACCTACTCTAAATATTCCTAAAAGGGATCAATTCGCTCTCGGCCACCGCAATTTCACTTCTTAGACATTTGATTAGGATCATCCCTCATCTAAAGTGTGATCGATCTTAGATTTTTAGGGTGGTAATCTAGATCACCCCCAGAGGGGTGATCAAAGGGGTAATCCAGATTACCACACCCAAAAAAAAGTGTAACATCTGCAAATCAAACGCGGTGATCTGAGATTACCACCCAAGATCACCACGAGTGATCTGCAAACCAAATGGGGTGATATGAAATTACCACCCAAAATCACCAGAAGTGATCAAAAATCACCCCCAAAGGCCTAATTCATTTTAACAAGTAGTTAATTTGCTTGGAATTATATTAACAATCCTAATCCATTCTTATGATCATTTAATCTAAGCGACATTAAAATTTACACATTTTGTGAATGGAATATAATAAATGCCATAAGAGCGCTCATTTATTTGAGTCTAACGCGGTTCAACATGCACATTAATTATTATACTTTAAAGTAAAGTTTTGTACAAGTGATCAGATAGATTTATGTAGAGAAACTGAAATTGGCCACTTAAATATTTCCTTCAATTACATAAACAACATGAAAAGGAATAGATAGGGGAGGTAGCAAGCAATACTGAAATATTCTTGAATGCATTATGAGTTTTGCAGAGGTTGAACAAGTAAGAATGTAAAGAGTACTTGGGGAAGGGATTGGTCTGATTTGTCTTTGGCCAAGACAGTATCTAAAAGAAGGTTTGAATGTTACAAATGATAAAGAAGGGGAAGGTGACGTCACGTGGGTTCTGGCCCCTCTCCCCCCTGAGAGAGCTTCTATAATCAATCACACATATTTCAGCATCTGACTTTGAGTGAAGACTGTTTGAGTGTTGTTTGTACATTTGGTACTATATATATATACATGTTCTTAACAATGTGTCGTGTAATATTGGATTGGATGGGATGTTACCCCTCTCATACTCTTTTCTCCTTTTTTCATCTCTACACATTTGAAATATCTAAGATAATTTACATTATTTCTCTTATACTCATACCCATGAACATGTTGTTGAAATGTGTATTGAAATGATCAGCTATACAATAGGAGGTAGTCTGATCTCCTATATCCCAAATTCCATCCCATCCATTCCAAAATTTCGAACTCGAAACATCTCGTAAAAAGTCCTAAATTTTAATAACCAAGTACATGATCATAATTTACATTCTATATATTTATTAATTAATGATATATCTATTAAAAATGTCAAATGACCAATTTGAGTCTAATTTTTCACGAAATACTCGATTTAAGTCTAAAATTAAATAAAAAATTAGGCGAGAGGAGATTGCCCAAATCCAAGGTCAAAGGCATGCCATGCCACAGGTCTTAGATAACGTGTATAGCTAGTGGTACTTTCAAATTAATCACCCTCCAAGAAGAATTTTTGACAAGATTTAAACCACAAACATTTCAAACATAGATTCAAAGGTGCCTTATGATCAACTCAATTAACCTTCGGCAAATCTATATGGATATAAAACAAAGTGCCATATATATCCATTAAATATGCAGTTAGGATGGAAAAATGAGTATATAGGGAGAAGTGCTGAAATATTAATATTGAAATTAAACAAAAGAAAATGAGAGAAAGAGAAAGAGGGGGGAGGGAAGTGGTTTGTAAGTATGTGAGTGTGGTGACTGAACATAAATGCCATGTTGGGGAAGAGTTTTGGGGTCTATCAGTTCTCTGTAATGCTTTGAACTGACCTAAACCTCTCATTCCCTTTAAGGAAAGGCCATCATACCATTTGACACCCAGACATTGTCGGGAACATGCAAACTATCAGATTTTGGGAAAAGCATCCAAAAGAAAGGACCCCCTCCCCCAAAACAAAATAAAACCCTTTTCACCCCTATTCATTATTATCATTAGTATTATAGTATTTCCTTTTGACATGGCAACCAGTATTGTGAATGATAGAGATTGCCTTTCTTCCTCCATTTTCTCTGATCCTCTCCCTCTCATTCATTACCAATTTCATAATTTTTGTATGTAACTTCTCACTTCATTTGCTCATTTTCTCACTTTTGTACTAACTA
This sequence comes from Corchorus olitorius, assembly GCA_001974825.2. Lineage (NCBI taxonomy): Eukaryota > Viridiplantae > Streptophyta > Magnoliopsida > Malvales > Malvaceae > Corchorus > Corchorus olitorius. The sequence goes on along the minus strand of AWUE01015824.1, from coordinate 39,844 downwards.
CATATATCCAATGGGGCGGTGCCAAAATCTTGCAAGTTTTCATGTCTCAAGAAAATCTTTGTTTGGTTTATTCTGATCAGATACATATATATTCATCTTGTGACTTGAAGGAAGAATCATTATGATTATATTTAGACCTTATGATTGCTTTCATATTTTCCTTTGCTTTCACCTTTCCTTTTTCTATTTTTTGGATGATGGGTTCTTTTGGACTGACATTAAATTCACTATGAATACTTCACCAACATTTTTTTTTTTACATTAAATTCATTATGAAACCTTAACCGGTCCATCAATCAAACTGATATATATGCATTATTCTGATAAATTCTCCAAGTAATTAACAATATGTATATGAAACAATATGAAAAAAGATTGGAAAGTAAAAGGAAATTGGCATTATGGGTTGTGTTCAGAATAGGCTCATGTGGGTGTTGGAACTTGGGTTCCAATAATGATATATATAATGCAGAGTATAAGTGAATGTATGGAAAATGACTTGCTCAAAAAGTTCCTGGAAGTCAATTTTCCCTATTTCACACTTATAACATATATATAAAATTTATATTGTTTTCAATAATGTGACAAAAGCACATCCACCACCCATCGATCCAAACAAATTTGAACTGTCGTGCTTTTCCATTTAAGATAATCTATATATTTCAGATCAGAATTTTCTCTATATGCTATCACCAAGCACTTTTCAAAACCTGTCTAGCTACTAGCTAGCCTAGCAAGCAATTTCATATATAATGTCACCATGGGCATCTCTTGTTTTTTTTGCTTATCATCTAATTTACTTTTAACTTGTAAGAGCTAGAAAACAAAGACTATGTTTTCCTTTGATATATAGCTTTTGCTTTTTTGTTATATGTATTTTTCATCTTTTTTCTTTTTGGGTCAAATTAAATAGAGTCCACACAATCTTGCTTCTTTCTTTGAATTATAATATTACTACCATTTATATTTTCGAATTTTGTTGTGTCAACTATGTACATATCATGCAATGTGTCAACTATATGTCCTTTGGTTAGGCAGCCAAGCAATTTGCATTTTGTTCCTCACCTATCTCATACAATTGAGCCATATATAGCTAGGTATGTAATATTCCTAACTATAGCACAAGCTAACATAATAATAATAATTAATAATATATATAACTCTAATTTTAATTTTTGAAATAGAAAAATGGGGTTTGAAGAAATCAATTTATCTCCATGTCATTATGTATTTTTAATTTCTTTGGCTTACTGATCACTAATAAAAAGTCATCAGGTTTTCTTCTAAGTTCTAATTAGTAGGTCAATTATACGAAAAAAAAAAGTTGACCTCTTGATGCCGTCGACTGTTTTACTTTTGATTTGAAATTTGATTAAAACCAACTGTTTTTGTTGTTAAGTACAGTTAACCTAACAAGAGTCTTTGTAGTTTCTGCACCAACAGTTATATGATAACTATTATAATCCCAATATGAGACCAAAATCAATAGGATAACAAATGTAAAAAGGATAGGAATCTCTTAAGTTCAATTATCAAAACCAAAAAATGACAATAAAAAATAAAAATTATAGTTAATTAATTAATTAGTAACAATAAAAAAAGAACACACATATATATGCTAGATGTTAAAATATTAACTACACTGGTAGAATTTTACTGAGATAATATATAGCCATATATGATGAAGAACTAGCACATTATTATTATAAATATAATATTCTTACATTTAAGCAACTGATAAACATTAATATATGCAGCATTTTTGCAGCCTTCATGATTGAGTTGATTTTCCCATGGAGAATTCATAAATGCAGCTTATATTGAAATAATAATCACACAGACCAGTGAATAATCATAACTTCCCTAATTAACTTTGAAATAAAAGAACCTGGCTGGTTGGATATTAAAGCTGCAAGAAATTTGATGGTAAATGATTAAGAGTATCCCAATCGAAGTTCCAAATCCAAATCTTCCTTGGAATCACTAACCAACCCAATCTCCAAGTCCAAGTCCAACCTTACAAACCCAGAACCTGCACTTGTCTTCTTCATCACCAACTTATTATTACAGCACCCATAATGATCTTTGACTCCAAAGTAGGATTTTGCAGTACCATTATTATTCAGTCTCCATTTCTTCATTTGACAAGGGAAAGCAGCAGCAGCAGCAGAAGAAGAAGTTGAAGATAAAGAAGAAATAGGAGGGGAAACCAAGGAAGAAAATGGGGAAGAAACCAAGGATGAAGAAGAAGAGCAGAAATTAGGGTTAGGGTTAGGGTTAAGGTTAAGGTTGAGAAAAGGGGGATGACTATGAGTCTGAGTTTGACCATGGTCAACCCTTGGAGGAGATTGTCTGAGTCTGGCTCTGTCTCTTCTGTGAACATTCATGTGACCACCCAAAGCTTGAGCAGATCTAAATTCTCTCTTGCAGAAACTGCAAGTGTAAGATCTTGGTGGCCATGAAAACCCAGCTAAATAATCTTCTCCATAACTTTGCTCTTTGTTGTTGTTGTTACTACTGCTCCATGAATCCTTAAGCTTGTTGCTGTTGTTGTTGATGTCTTTAATGGTAAATTTGTTCCCAACACTATGGTCTTTCAAGCTGTTACTAAAACTATTCTTCTCCATGGGTACTTCTTTCTGGTTCATCTATCAAATATCAGAAAGACAAGAACAGTCTAGATATAATTAATCATCATTTCATGTCAATTTACAAACAAAAATGAAAACCCATTTCTCTAAAATTGAAAGGGAAAACAAAATATAAAGAGGAAGATGAGAAGAAAGTAACTGACCTGAGATATTAATTATAGGGTGATGAAATGGAAATGGAGTTTGGGGTACTCTCGATCTGAGGGAAGAAAAAAGGGAATTCAAATAATTCTAAGCTGAAAATCCCATTGGAAAGAGTATCCAATCTATTTGTTTTGGGTTTTGGTCACTTCTTACTATATGTAGAACCTCGACCTGCCATGTTTTTGCTTTTTTGCTATATGAAGAAAAAAAAAAAAAACTCTCTCAACTATTTTACATAAATTGTTTTATAAGTAACTATTCCAAAGAAAATTTTATGAGATGAGATCAGTCGATGGACACACCTTACAAAATGAGCTATACAACTTGGCTAGATGCCATTGGTTTAAAAGTCAGAAGAAAGAGAGATATAAATATATAAAATTTCTCAAAGCTAAAGTTTAATTACACCAAATTTATTTTAGTGAAAATAAATAATGAAATTAACTGACCATATAATATAAATTTCTATAGATAAAGACTCATTGATTAAGAGAACCTATATTAATTAATGGAGAGTGAAATAGAAGTAGACAAGTTATATCATCCATATCTGGACAATCCATAAGAAGTACTATAACTACAATTAATATTGAATGTCTCTCTCCAAATGATTCAGTATATCTATGACAAATTGAATGAATCAATCAACATATTACCATGCATGAATATATACCAGCACAAAATCTATTGTCATTCATGAATAGTAAGCAATCAGCTCTCTTCATGATGGAAAAAAACAATTTCGAAACTGACTTGTAGGTTGATTGTTAAACATAGTCATTGTTCTTAATTAATTCCTACCCCCCTGCATGCTTCTTCCTTTTAGGTTGGGATTTCTTTTCTTTTCTTCTTTTCTTTTCTTTTTGTTACTACTTTTTTTTTCCTTCTTTTTGTTACTACTTGAAACATTAAAAACGCTATCGATCTTTTACGGCCATTAATAACTAAAATGGGTCAAGAATATTAATCTGCAATTGGGTTATGTCAGACTCCGAGTGAGAAGAAGTTCTCTTTTCATTTGTAAAACTCGAACTCAAAATCTTAAAAGAACTTGATATTCCTTTACTTAACACAAGGCCTTGTAGATGAATATTTTTTTATAGCACCATATAAATAAAACTTTTCTAGTTGGCGTCATGCCTAATGACTCAATGATTTCAATTGAGAATAGTGTATTAAATATTTTATTTACAAAAATGTGATGGTCTTGGACTGCCTACATACACAATTTAATCACCAAATGCAACTTAATTTCATATAAAATAATTTGTTAGTAAGAAATTTTTTAAGGTTTATACAATATTAATAATTAGCATTACACCTTCCCCGTAATTGGTCACAAAGGAAATATATCAGTTACTCAAAAAAAGGAATTGTTATAATATAGTCCTTGATGAGATGAAGAACAATTAATTAATGGCATAATAAGTTGAAAATAAGTAATTTAAGTATATGTACATGCACACAAAAGCTGTGGATTAATATTGATGGATGCAGTTAACAAGGAAGGAACCTATATATTCCAAATTCATAACTTCTAAATTTATAACACGGAAAGCAATTAATTAATACAAGTCTAATAAAGGAAGATAACCTGCCATATAAATCCTAAAAACTCCTAGCTATAACTACCTATAGTATTCCAAAAATACAAGATTACACAGTTTAATTCAAGGAAGTATAATTAAAGTTACTGACCCTTGTACATAAATTCAAAATTTAACGCTACATTAATTTTTTTTTTAATTAGGACAAGTGTATATATATGATGAGTATATAAAGAAAGATACAAATTTTTTTGGTGATAATTATCCAGTACAATTTCTCCATGTTTCTCCATTATAATGAAAAGCCAAAAGGCAAAAGGACTCGAAAACATTACTTGTAAAATTAACACACTCTTCTCTTCAATCTTCATATATATACAAAGTAAATTTCATAATGAAAGTGTCAGTGTACGCCTCTAATTATTAGCAACACCATACAAATTATAATTTCTCAATGCTTTAAATTTGACTAGCTAGCTTTTATTCTTTTCTCTGTTGGCACTGAACCACTTGCTAAATGCAAACAATGGCTGCAGACAGACCATTTCTTATCAATCGAATTCGAAAAAGCTTTGATTTATACACAAAACGTAAAGGAAATTAAATCCCAGTGCATTATTTCCAAATTGATGAGAAAATGAGAGCAATGGTTGTTCAGAGAACTGGTTTAGACAAAAGATACTTGCTCCTTTTAGCTGAGATTTAGTAATAAGACTAGCAGCCAATTACGTGACCCCATGAAATGCTATATTTAGCCCTTTATTTTCTTAGGTTCTTCAGCCGAAATTGCAGTGTTTACCCGCAGTGTAAAGGACTTACCGTATCTTCCACTCATAGTCTAAGAGTTTTTTTTTTTTTAGGACCCATTGATGAGAGCTTTAATAAATGCTTAATTTACTTTGTTTGCATATGACAGAAAAAGGAAGTGAATAAAGTTGTTAATTAGGAGACACTAAATTAAAATTGTGGGTTTTGTTAGCTGTTTTTAATGAAAAATAAGAGCAAATGGGAATCAAACAGGCTTTTGACACATGGTTACATGTCTCATCAACTTTGAATCCTTTTTTTTTTTTTTCTTTTGAAGTTTTGGGTTCAATTCAACTCTGCTTGAAAAGGCTATTTTGGAAAGTATAAACAGAGGAAAGCAGAATTGCAGAAGCTGAAATGGGCTGGCCCTTTTAGAAAGTTATGATTTGGTGAGAAGCTGACAAATTTTTAGATGTGGGTTTACGATAATGCTTGCTATTCGTTGATCAAAGTTCTTGTTTTGATTGGAGAAGTTGCAATTTCCAATGAAGAAGAAGAAGAAGAAGAAGAATAATGTCTTAAAGCCCTGAAGAAAAGTGAAATTAATGTTTCAGAAAGTACTGAAGGCAGATCCAAGGTGATATCTAACATGACATCAAACTACTTCACCAAATCTTTTTCTTGTCTAATTTTGGGTTTACTTGTGTTCCATTCCAGGCCTTTTTAGCTTAAAAATGACAATTGGGCTTTTTTGGTTTTCTATGGCTTGGCCACTCCCTAATGAACCCAAAACAATACTGGCCTTCTTAGATTAGACCAACAAGTTATTGAAGCCCATCAAGTTAGTTCATAGTCACAAATTTTCTTTTTGGCATCAAGTTCATAGTCACAATTTGTAAACTGAAGTACTGAACTGCAAATTTTGAGAAAATTAGATTAATCTGTAAACTGAACTGAAAAAATGTGAAAAAGTGTCCATAATACATCAATTCATTACATAATATATGCAATTAGAATAAGTCTGTTAGTATTAATCCCAACTATGTTATTAGAGCACAAATTTTTGTCATCTCATATCAAATACTAGAAGCTGGTCCAAAAGAAGAGGTTCAATTTGGCCAGAAAAATGAACATGAAAGTAAACTGAAATTTCACAGCAATGTATATATATAACATATATACATGGATTCAAGTTCTTGTCGCTTATATAACTTAAAGATTTGCTGCTAATTATTAAGCTAATTTGGGTTTGTATTGGAGATTACAGAGGAAATGAATATTATGGAAAAAGTAGTCTATTAGTACTTACAGAAAAGAAAGAAAGAAAGAAAAAAAAACTTTATTCTACTAAGTATAATAAACTTGGGCCGAGAATAAGGGCTCTTTCTTTCTCATCTTTCTGCCTAGAACTGGAACTCAAAATTTGGTCGTTTTCAGCAGGGGGTATTCATTTTCATCAGACAGCAGGGCGCCGGCGAGCGAGGTGAATGTCTTCAGGTTCGGTTCCCATGTTTGGTTTTCTTCTTAAGAATGTTTTCCATGGTAGGAGATTCATCAGAGCCTCTTCAATTTACATGCTTTTTTACAATGACCCATCAATTTCAAGACTTTCAAATTCTCTTAGATTCTTCGAAACGTCTTCCCAATCCCATTCTCAGTCATTTACATCATCTTACCTCATAAACAAATTTGGGTTCTCCCAAGAATCTGCTTTGAAGCTTTCTAAACGTGTCCTTTTGAAGACCCCAGAGAAACCTGACTCTGTAATTTCATTTTTTGAAGAAAAGGGTTTCTCTAAAACCCAAACCAAAACCCTAGTCACCAAGTGCCCAAGAATTCTTGCATCTAGTGTTAAGAACCTTTCCCCCAAGTGGGAATTCTTTCTCTCCAGAGGTTTTTCAAGCCCTGACCTAGCCAAATACTTAACTAAATTCCCATCTTGTTTAACATTAAGCTTAGACAAACAACTTATCCCTTCTTTCAATCTCCTCAGTAATCTGGTTCAATCAGATGGCAAGGCTGTTACAGTTTTACAATGCTGTCCTTTCATTATACGCTGTGATGTTAATTCTTATGTGACACCAAATTTCAATATTCTGCTGGAAAATGGAGTACCCAGATCAAATATTATAAAAACATTTCATTTTCACCCTTCTACATTCTTGTGTGATTCTGATTGTTTTAAGGAGGTTGTGAAATTAGTTAAGGAAAGGGGGTCCAACCCTTTAAAGTTGAAATTTCTTGATGCTGTTGTTGTGGTGAGACAGAACAGCAAATCAAACTGGGAAAGTAAGTATGATGTTTATAAGAAATGGGGTTTGTCTGAGGAACAGATTTGGGAAGCTTTTCTCAAGTATCCATCTGTTATGGAAGCATCCAAGGACAAGATTGCGAAAACAATGGAGTTTCTTGTCAACACAATGGGGATTCAGCCTTCGACCATTGCCAATCAAGGGAGGGTTATTCGAGTGAACTTGGAAAAAATTATTGTTCCAAGGTGTTTGTTTGTTCAGGATTTGATATCAAATGGTTTAGCTATCAAATTCACATTGTGTTCATTGTTTGAAGCTTCAGAAAAGTATTTCCTTAATAAGTTTGTTTACCGATTCAAAGACAAAGAGTCGGAGTTGTTAAAGCTGTATAAGCAAAAGGTGGATGTTGCTGCTGGAGGCAAGTATAAAACACAGAGACAGAGGAGTCCTTGGAGGTTTCGATGAAGGTTTTCGATTCGATTCATGAATTGTGTAACTTGTCTCTGTTTGAATTGAGGATTTTCCTTCTCATATTACCCTTACTCAGTTGAATCTTAAGCTCAACAATTTATCTCTCCCTGCTTTGCTGTTGTAGTTAAATGCTGCTGTTTATATGTAGCACAATAAAATGAGTTACATTTGCAACTTCCTTTCTTTTTGCTTTGCTGTTGTAGATAAATGCTGTTTATATGGTCTTGCTCAATGGCCTGTTGGGTTGGTGTGTTTTTTTACCATAGTGAAAAGCAAATTTGCCCTTTTTGTCAGAGTGATGTGCTGTTCTCAAGTATATAGCAAGTGGGACTTAGGCTGCTGTTCATCCAGCTTCAAAAGGTACCTTCCATGTATGAAATTTGGAAAGAGATGAGTGATTGGAGCGATTGGGATCAAAAGTTGCTTTTAGGTCCTCTGCATATTAAGGTCAGTTTGCCTTGGATTCCATTGTCATTTGCAAATGAATCTTGTTTCGCAAAGTGCAGCAAACTTGAGCTGATCTCGCTGCTCAATGTCAACCCAACATTTTAAAGTCAAGTCTCTTAAATAAATTTGGATTGGGTTTATACTAGCTCTTCTTTTAAATATATGTGTTCCTATCCCATATATAAGATACCCATATGTAGCAAAAAGAAATATTTATATGGAGTATAAGATATCCATGGATTGAAGCTCTTGTGCTTTATATTTTGTCAATAATGTTGAGTATCTAAGTACCAATGGAACACTTATCTGCTTCTTGCATTTCCTATAATTCTTTTAGTCAATTTCCAGGTTGTTTGATTTGCAGAAGAACTATCTTGTTCTACAATTCTAATCTGAATCTCTGGGTTTTTAATCTTGGTTTTGGGGGGGGAAAGGATTTTATATTGATGAATTTGTGAAGTGCAGAGTGATGGTGAGCATGCAATTTCAGAATTAGAAGAGTTGAAGGATTTTTTAATCAATGGACTTTAAGGATGTCAAGTCTTTTTTAATTATGTTCCACTGTACCTTATTTGGATTTTGGTTGAATTTGTCACCACATTTGCATCAATTTTCATTCGTAAATATAAATATAATGGCTTGTCCTTTTGTGTTTACTTTCTTGTCTTTTACATATATGTGTTCCTATCATATATATATAACATATACATGGATTCAAGTTCTTCTCGCTTATATATAACTTAAAGATTTGCTGCTAATTGTTAAGCTAATTTTTGGGTTTGTATTGGAGATTACAGAGGAAATGAAAGTTGTGGAAAATATATATACACAGTACAATTCAATCAATATATATATATATATGTATATATATATATAAGGGTAATTATTTGATACACCGGCGGTGTAAATTTTGGACTCCACAAGCGGGTTGTGGAGTTGACACATGTCCATTTTCTGAATTAATTAAATTTTAAATATTTCAATCTAGTCCCTAGGGGACACATGTCATCCTTTAAGACCCGCTTGTACAGTCTGCTAAACTCCACCGTCAGTGTATCATATATAAACCCTATATATAAAGCCTTTTTACAGAAAAGAAGGAAAGAAAAAAGCTTTATTTTATGCTAATAATTCAATGAACTTGGGCCGAAAATAAGACGATAAAAATGACCTAAGAAATAAGAATTGGGCTGGACAGTAAACAACAAAACAAAACGAATGCCCCTTTAAATGCTGTTTCTTTTTCTAGTTTCATCTTTCCGCCGCCTCTGCAACTCAAAATAAAATATCATCTTTCAGCAGGAGCAGGGTATTCATTTTCATCAGAATTCAGACAGCAGGCGAGGCGAGCGAGGTGAGAATGTCTTCAGGTTCGGTTACCATGTTTGGTTTTCTTCATAGGAATGTTTTCCATGGTAAGAGAGTTATCACAACCTCTTCAAGTTGCATGTTTTTTTACAATGAGCCATCAATTTCTAGAATTTCAAATTCTCTTAGATTCTCCGAAACTTCTTCCCAATCCCATTCTCAGTCTTTTACAGCATCTTACTTCATAGACAAATTTGGGTTCTCCCAAGAATCTGCTTTGAAGCTTTCTAAACATGTCCTTTTGAAGACCCCAGAGAAACCTGACTCTGTAATTTCATTTTTTGAAGACAAGGGTTTCTCTGAATCCCAAATTAAAACCGTAGTCACCAAGTGCCCACAAATTTTTGATTTTGATGTTAAGAACCTTTCCCCCAAGTTGGAGTTTTTTCTCTCCAGAGGCTTTTCAAGCCCTGACCTAGCAAAATACTTAACTAAATTCCCATCTGCTTTAAGAAGAAGCTTAGACAAACAAATTATCCCTTGCTTCAATCTCCTTAGCAATCTGGTTCAATCAGATGAAAAGGCTGTTAAAGTTTTACAACGCTGTCCTTTCATTATCGGCTATGATCTTAATTCTACTGTGATACCAAATTTCAATATTCTGCTAGAAAATGGAGTACCCGAATCAAATATTATAAATGCATTTCGTTTGTGCCCTTCTACATTCTTGACTAAGCCTGATAATTATAAGGAGATTGTGAATTTGGTTGAGGAAACGGGGTTCAACCCTTTGGAGTTGAAATTTCTTGATGCTGTTGCTGTGGTGAGACAGAACAGCAAATCAAACTGGGAAAGTAAGTTTGATGTTTTTAAGAAATGGGGTTTGTCTGAGGAACAGATTTGGGAAGCTTTTCTCAAGTATCCACGTGTTATGTCTGCATCCGAGGACAAGATTGCGAAAACAATGGAGTTGCTTGTCAACACAATGGGGATTCAGCCTTCGGCCATTGCCAATCAAGGGAGTATTTTTCGACAGAGCTTGGAAAGAAATATTGTTCCGAGGGGTTTGTTTGTTCAGGATTTGATATCAAATGGTTTAGCTATCAATTTCACATTGTCTTCATTGTTTGACACTTCAGAAGAGTATTTCCTTAATAGGTTTGTTTACCGATTCGAAGACAGAGTGCCGGAGTTGTTAAAGCTGTATAAACAAAAGGTGGATGTTGCTGCCGGAGGCAAGTATAAAACAAAGAAGATTAGGTTTCGATTCAATTCATGAATTGGATGTAACTTAACATGTCTGTGTTTGAGCTGAGGAATGCAATGTATTTCTCTTTTGTGATTTGTCATACATTTCAACTTGCTCAAAAGTTGTGAAAATAGGATAAAGATTTGCTGCTAATTATTAAGCTAATTTGGGTTTGTATTGGAGATTACAGAGGAAATGAATGTTTTGGAAAATATATATACACAGTACAATGCAGTCAATATATATAGCCTTTTACAGAAAAGAAGGAAAGAAAAAAGCTTTATTATGCTAATAATTCATTGAACTTGGGCCGAAAATAAGACAATGAAAATGAACTAAGAATTGGGCTGGACAGTAAACAAAACGAATGCCCTTTAAATGCTGTTTCTTTTTCTAATTTCTTCTTTCCGTCGCCTGGAACTGCAACTCAAAATATCATCCTTCAGCAGGGTGCCGGCGAGCGAGGTGAGAATGTCTTCAGGTTCGGTTCCCATGTTTGGTTTTCTTCATAGAAATGTTTTCCATGGTAGGAGAATTATCACAGCCTCTTCAAGTTACATGCTTTTTAACAATGACCCATCAATTTCTAGAATTTCAAATTCTCTTAGATTCTCCGAAACTTCTTCCCAATCCCATTCTCAGTCTTTTACAGCATCTTACCTCATAGACAAATTTGGGTTCTCCCAAGAATCTGCTTTGAAGCTTTCTAAACATGTCCTTTTGAAGTCCCCAGAGAAACCTGACTCTGTAATTTCATTTTTTGAAGACAAGGGTTTCTCTGAATCCCAAATTAAAACCCTAGTCACCAAGTGCCCACAAATTTTTGATTTTGATGTTAAGAACCTTTCCCCCAAGTGGGAATTTTTTCTCTCCAGGGGCTTTTCAAGCCCTGACCTAGCCAAATACTTAAACTAAATTCCCATCTGCTTTAAGAAGAAGCTTAGACAAACAACTTATCCCTTGCTTCAATCTCCTTAGCAATCTGGTTCAATCAGATGAAAAGGCTGTTAAAGTTTTACAACGCTGTCCTTTCATTATCGGCTATGATCTTAATTCTTTTGTGATACCAAATTTCAATATCCTGCTGGAAAATGGAGTACCCGAATCAAATATTATAAATGCATTTCATTTCTACCCTTCTACATTCTTGACTAGTTCTGATCATTTTAAGGAGATTGTGGAAGAAGTTAAGGAAAGGGGGTTCAACCCTTTGGAGTTGAAATTTCTTGATGCCGTTGTTGTGATGAGACAGAACAGCAAATCAAACTGGGAAAGTAAGTTTGATGTTTTTAAGAAATGGGGTTTGTCTGAGCTCTGAGGAACAAATTTGGGAAGCTTTTCTCAAGTATCCACGTGTTATGTCTGCATCCGAGGACAAGATTGCGAAAACAATGGAGTTTCTTGTCAACACAATGGGGATTCAGCCTTCGGTCATTGCCAAGCCAGGGGTAGTTTTTCGACGGAGCTTGGAGAAACATATTGTTCCAAGGGGTTTGTTTGTTCAGGATTTGATATCAAATGGTATAGCTATCGAATTCACATTTTCTTCATTGTTTGACATTTCAGATGAGTATTTTCTTAATAGGTTTGTTTACCGATTCAAAGACAAAGCGCCGGAGTTGTTAAAGCTGTATAAACAAAAGGTGGATGCTGCTGCCGGAGGCAAGTATAAAACACAGAAAATTCATTGGACGTTTTGGTGAAGTTTTCGATTCGATTTTTTGAATTATATGTACCTTGTCTCTGTTTGAATTGAGGATTTTCCTTCTCATATTACCCTTACTCAGTTGAATCATAAGCTCAACAATTTGATATCTCTCCCTGCTTTGCTGTTGTAGTTAAATGCTGTTGTTTATATGTAGCATAATGATATGAGTTTCATCTTCTATTCTACCTTGTCGATTTTGTTGTCTCTGTCCTCTAAGTGCTGCTACGAAATGGGTTACATTTGCAACTTCCTTTCTTTTTGCTGCATCTATATGGTCTTGCTTATCATCTTTTGATGAGACATATTGATTGGTCAATGGCCTGTTGGGTTGGTGTGTGTTTTACCATAGTGGAAAGCAAATTTTCCCTTTTAGGTCCTCTGCATATTAAGGTCAGTTTGCTTTGGATTCCATTGTCATTTGCAAATGAATCTTGTTTCGCAAAGTGCAGCAAACTCGAGCTGATCTCGCAGCTCAATGTCAATTGTCAACCCAACGTTTTAAAGTCAAGTCTCTTTAATCTTGTTCCATTGTACTTCATCTGGACTTTGGTTGAATTTATGACCACAATTGCATCACTTATATATATAGTTTATATAGACACATAGAAGTAAAACCTTGTTTGAGTCGTATTGATCTACTGATAAGCTCTCCAACAATGATAATTGCATCAATTTTCATTCACAAATAAATGTGGGTTGGGTTTATACTAGCTCTTGTGCTTTATATATAACTTAAAGGTTTGCTGCAAATTGTTAAAATGATTAGGGATTGTATTGGAGATTAAGAGGAAATGAATATTGTGGAAAAAATAGTCTATTATTTATCTTACTACTATATAAAATTGAATTTGTAGTGTGATTTGTCAATAATGTTGATTATCTAAGTACCAATGTAAAACTTCTCTGCTTCTTGCATTTCCTATATTTCTTTTACTCAATTTCCAGGTTGTTTGATTTGCAGAAGAACTATCTTGTTCTACAATTCTAAATTCTAAATTGATTGTGGTAACTATTGTTAAATACAAAAATGAAACCAATAAACAGAGGAAAGCAGAATTGCAGAAGCTCAAATGGGCTGGCCCTTTAGAAATGCATTGAAAGTTATGATCTGGTGAGAAGCTGACAAGTTTTGAGATGTGGGTTTTGGAAATTGCAATTTCCAATGAAGAAGAAAGAAGAAGAAGAATGTCTTAAGCCCTGAAGAAAAGTGAAATTAATGATCATCAAACATCAACAACTTCACCAAATCTTTTTCTTGTCTAATTTTGGGTTTACTTGTGTTCCAGGCCTGTTTAGGTTAGAAATGACAATTGGGCTTTTTAGTTTGCTATGGCTTGGCCACTCCATTGTGCAGATTTGGGTCCTTCCCTAATGAACCCAAACCATTAATGGCAACAAGTTTTTGAACCCATATAGTTAATTGCTGGTTACAATTTATAATCTGAACTGCAAATTTTGAGAATATTAGATCAATTTAGAGGCATAAACATCATACAGTTAAAGACTTAAGAATGTGAAAAATTGTCCATAATCCATCAATTCATTACATAATATGCAATTAGAATAAGCCTGTTTGTAATATTCCCAGCTACTATGTTTTATAGCACAAATTTTTCTCATCTGACATCAAATATACATTGAACCTAATCCAAAAGAACAACAGGTTCAATTTGGCCAGAAAAATGAACATGAAATTTCACAGCAATGTGATAAATGATCTATATCAATCAGTCTCATCAGTTGTTGAAGCACCAGAAATCTGAATTTTAAGAAACTCCAATTCCATCTGCAATTCAAAGTTCTTTTGCCTTTCATTCTCTAACTCTTGCCTCAGCCTCTCAATCAACTGCACCAATTGATCTTCTCTACTCATCACTTCCCCTCCAAACAGAGTAATCAGATCAGACACTTTCTGCCTTTGATCATCCAAACTCTTCTTCAATGTCATCAAACCCCCCACCATTGTTTCTGGATTCACACTTCCTGCAACATTTTCCTCATTTTTAACCTCCATAATAACTCCCCCTGGTGGTGAGTTCAAATTTGAACCACCGGAGTCACCTGACACGTCAGATTCCCCCGGAATAATCGTTTCGCCACCGAACCGAACCTGTTTCACAATCGAATCATCATCAATATCATCTTTTGGCTCATTTGGCGGGAAAACCGGTTCAAGCTCGAACCCATCTTCATTAAAATTCCACCCACTAATCCTCCTATGTTTAACAATCTGATCAGACCCTGATTCAACTTCGTCTTCGTCATCATCCACTTCAGCCTTCTTAACAATCTTGCTAACCCTAAACCTTTCTTCAACACTAGGCAAACCCTGCAACACATTCTTCACGAGAAATTCTGAATTCTTGCAATTCTTAAAGAAAGAATGTTTCATAAGCTTTTCAGCCGTGGGTCTCTTTGCAGGATCTTGATCAAGACATGAAGCAACCATATCTTTAAACGCCTTGGAAAACTTCTTGCTTCTTCCTTTTTTGCTATTAGCACTATTATTTTCATAATCAGAAAACCGAAACCTCTTCGTAATTTTCATGATTAGAGATTTTGATGGTGGTAAATGAGATAACGGAGGCCTTCCATGGGCTAATTCAAGCGCCGTTATCCCAAAAGACCAAATATCAGCCTTGTAACTATACCCTGTATGGGAATGAATCACTTCCGGCGCCATCCAATATGGAGTTCCCGTCACGTCCGTGAGCATCAAACCCGCCGCCGATGAAGATCTCGACGAACCCGACCCGTAACCCGAACCCGACTCGTAAATCGAAGCCGAAACTCCGAAATCCGCTAGCTTAACACTTCCGTTTGAGTCCATTAGAATGTTACTGGCCTTTATGTCTCTATGCAAATGCCCCTGATTGTGAAGATACGACAGAGCGTTTAGGGTTTCTTTAAGAACAATGGCAATGCATTGTTCTGATAAGCCGTCGGAGAAAGAAGAGGAGATTATGGATTGTAATGAACCGCCGGACATAAATGGCATGACCACCCAGAGACGGCGGTCGACGGTGAAGGAACAGTGAGCGTTAAGGATGTTTGGGTGGGAAAGAAGCGACATGATCTTGACTTCACGTCGAATGTTGTCGAAATGATCAGCTTTGGATTGGTCGAGATCAATGGCTTTGATGGCGACGATTGTTGAATTCATCGGAACACATTCGGCTTTGTAAACTGTGGCACTAACGCCGGCGCCGATTTCGTCAATGATTTTGTAAGACTCAGAATCTAATGGGAATTGGAGTTCATGGGAGGCCATGATCAAAGTTTTTCTTTTCTTCTTGTTTTTTGTTGGTTTGGGTTTTCTTGGAGGATTCTTGAAGAATAATAAGATGAAGGGATTGACAAAAGAAGGGAAGGGTTTTAGGCTTTTAGGCGGTTTTCTTGTGAGGTTTGAAAGGGAAAAAGCGGTGAAGGTAAATTTATCTTTGAGGAGAGTTAAGAAGAAACATGTGAATTTTACAACTACTCTTATCTGTTTTATAAGAGAAAGTGAAATTTCAGGTTTCAGGCATTCAATAAAAAGGAGCAAAAGCAAACCCCAAAAGCAATGGGATTATTGCAATTTGATTCACTATGAAATTGATTCTCTTATATATAGAAAATATTATGAAAAATAATATGCTTAACATGAAGAAACATAGAAAATGAAGATATTTATAGTTAGTTAAAGATAAGTTGATATGCTTAACACGTTTTCTAGACCTAGACATTGGGTTGGACTATGAGGCTTCTTGTGTCAAATTTAATTACTCAAGAAAGGTAGTCACGAGCCAATCAGAAATGATCTATCAAAAATTGGTAAAATGCAATTAATTTATGTTACTCCCCTGCTTTGGGTTCTTGTTGTTCTGTGAAATGAATTGAAAATTGGTTTCAATTAGCATACTATTTTCTTTTGTTACATACATATGATATGATATGATATATAATGGGAGTTAAGTTTCTCGCCTCGATTAGAATTTGAATTCGAGACCTCCAACAAGAAATTTTAAGTTACTGAATTAGCATATGCATTAGAATTCCGAAAAAGACAGCAGTCTGAATATATGCTAATCTGTTGTTGAAGTCCTAAAAATTCCATCTAATTCTAATCTACCTTATTAGCCATTAATTTGTTTCTTACAAATCTTGATAACTAGATTTGAAATAGACTTTAATTGATTGAAAATGACAAAAGCATAAACACCAAGACTTACCCATGACAACAAAAGTCAAAGGATTTGATACTTAGAAAGCCCATGGTGCCAAAATGTCAATACCCATAGATGAACTTGACAAATTCAAGACATGACTAGAATCAAGGATCCTAAACATAGGAACGAAGTTGAAAGTGCAAGGGATAAAAGGATAACAGAATATGGAATCCGCCCTTTATCCTTCCTCAATAGCATCCCTTCAATTATAGGGTAATGCACCATTAGTATGTAAAATGAGAGGACAATTTGTCCAAACATCTCATTCCAATTCCCCTTGATGATTACCCTAGCAACCCCTCCGGCGAAAGAAATCATGTTTAAGGTGATTAGTGTAACCAATGGAGCAAGAACAATGGTTGATGCTTGGAAATTGAATATACCCTTTTGGTAGAATGTGACTTGTTCATCATCTGCAACTTTGTTTGTTGGTACGAAGTTAGCTTCTCTCAAGCCAAAAAGCTTCAACATAGCATTCATACTTCCAATGGTATAAGATATAAGTGCCTTCATCATCCAAATCCTCTGTTCATTCCACCATGTTCTAATCGGATCGCCTGTTGACAGAACTTCCTCCAAATGTTTCAATTGTGACATGACGAAAATATATGAAAAGATCATAAACCATGAACTTGAAACCTGTGAAATTAACAAGAGAAGAGAATCAAATCATTAAAACCCATATGGGCAAGAAAAGAGAGAATTGCATAAAATTAACCCTACCTTGGGGTACAAGGGAATGGAATTTAGTAGGCAAAGTTGAGGAATGGTAGCTAAACACCAAATAGGAAAAAAATAGAGTGGCTGAAGTGAAAGGTAAGAATAACACATTGTTTGAAGCAGAGACATTCTTGATGAAAACCCACAAATTAGAGGAGAAAACTGTGAGAGGGCAACTTGGAGTGCTCCACAGTTCCATCTTGCCCCTTGCAATAATGTGTCATTTAACTTTGTTGTGGCAGTGCCCAAGAATGCTGGCCTTTGGGGATTACAAAACAGAGAATTCCACCTTTTGCAGTGCAGCATATAACCAGTAAAAAAATCTTCTAACACTGACTTATACAGAAATCCAACCTGTTTTATAAAGACACAGAAGACATGAGCATTCATGGCAAACATCTCAAACTAATTAATATATGAAGCAATAATAACACATTAATGTCAAAGCTTGCCTGTTTTCCCCACTTAGTTTCTTTCTCAAATGTGCAAGAGGCCAAAAATCTTGTTTCTTCTAGCAATCTGCTTGGCAATTCTGTTCTGTTTACAGAATTTTGATGATTGCACCGACGAAGCGATTTGAGTAACTCATTTGATGGACCAAAATGTTGTTTTAATTGAATGGTGTCGATGTCTGGATTCACAATGAAAATTAATGCCACACAGTTTCAAAATTTGGGTAGTGATTTGTTACAGAATCTAATTACCTACCTTCTTGTACTATATCTCCAAACAGTGCCTTGCGGTTCAAGTAAAAGCCAGTTCCAGACAACATTGGTCCCTGCAATCCATCCATACCAGGCCACCTTACCTAAAAACAGGATTCAGAATCAGTTAAAAACAGGGGAAAGATCATTACATTAGAATGTTTTGAACAGAATTTAGTTTCAGTTTAGTTGCATTGCATACCGAGAACGTTGATCTTAATTGTCCATCGTAGATATCCTTCTTACTGAGATTGTGGAATTTCTGAGGGAATTGAACAAAAGCTAGATTGGAAGATAGTTTTGGATCCAAATGGAAACACATTGCTTGTAGTGCGGATGTTGGGTCATTGCAACGCATGTCACAGTCTAAAACCAATATGTAAGGGGAATTGCTTATAATGCTGGAGACCCTAAGCTGCAATAGGAAATAAAAGAATCAAGTTTTGAACTTCAAAATCAGTTGTGTTTTAAAGGGAGGTGGAAAATTACAAGAACATTGAGTGCTCCGGCTTTGAAATGGTGAGGATAAGTAGGGCTTTTCTCACGAGAAACGTAGACAAGACAGGGCATCTTGGGTTGATTAGTTTCGGTTGAAGTATTGGATATTTCATCTTGAATCACCTGCAAAACAATTTTAATGCATGACATGTTACATTGTTTAGAAAGACAAGACCTATACCATTATATTCTTTTTTATTACCAAGATCTCCCTAGTTATTAAGCATCCACATTGGGCATGGTTTATTCTAGAGTTAAGTCGTGTTAGACTATAGACGGAAGGAATCTCTTTTGGAATCCACTCTTTCTATTCGCAATACTCAAACTCAAAATTTATCTTAAGGAATACCGAACTCCTTCCACTTGATCTAAGATCTTCGGATCCAATTATTTAGATGTTGACTAATCTAGAGTCCGTGAACTCTAAATGGGAAAAAAAAATTCTTTCAACATTTATTTTCTCTATTCACGGTACTAAAAACCTAAAACCTTAAGCTAAGAATACAAGTCCTTTCTATTTGACCTAAGTTCTTTCGTAAACCCAATTATGTCCAATTTAGTGCACTGATAAGTCCATTATGTTCTAACGGGCTGCTTCTGTATATATGGGCCCTTTCTATATATACTAGAGAGTAGAGACCCAAATAGAAAAGCTGTTTTCTGCGCTTGTTTTTCATTTTGGGCCAGAAATTTTGGTTTCGAATTTTCGACTTTTTCTCAATTTTCCCCCAAATTTTTTTATGATTCCGTAGATATGGATAAATCATCATAAGCTTAAAGTGATTGAAAAATTAAGAAAGTATTAAGATTAAAAAAAAAGAAGAAGAAAAATTAAGGATTTATTAAGATATAAAATTTATAATAATACCTCAACATGTGCAGGATAATTTTTACTATTCGACTTGCATCTGGTTTCCTCCAGCATCTCACTGTCACTTTCTGCTTTCTTCACGTGCTCTTCGAACGATTTATATTTTTGCTACACCAATACCATAATGTTAAACTTCAATCTCAATAATAAATACTTCATCTGTTCCTAAATATAAGTCTCATTCTAGAAGCTTTTTTGTCCCAATTTATAAGTCCATTTTATCAAACCCAATGCATATTCATTAGTTTTTTCCAAAGCTATCCTTACAAGTGGTAGTGATAGTTATTAGTTAAGCGAGTGAGTATGAAGAGAGATAATAAGTGGGGAGAAAGAGAATAGGGGCAAAAATTGAAGAACAAAATAAAAATACATAAAATTTTGAATCATAACTAACTTTCTTAATCTTGATGATATAGTTAAAAAGGATTTAAAAAGGATTTATATATTGGGACGGAGGGAGTATTAATTAAATTTTTTTAAACAATGGCAAATAAGAATCTATAAGGATTTAAACATGCATGGGACCAAAAAGGGCTTGAAAATGCTAAAAGCCAACATTTTATGCACAGAATTAATGTAAGAAATCATATTATTTGATCAATACATGAAATTAACGCAAGAGAATAAATCCTTGAACTCAAAGTGATAATTAGCTTAAATTGTTATGTTAAAATAGAAAAGGAAATAATTAATAAAAAGTTGAAAAAATTGAAACCTTGATCTTCTCTAATTCTTCCTCGTACCCTTGTTTGTGACCAAGACATTCATCCTCGTACCTCGAAAAATAGACCTTGGGACATCTGGTTTTTACACCAAATTTCCTACAAAATGGAAGCCAAGATTTAGCAAAAATCCAGGCTTCCCTCATGGCATGTAAAGTCAAGGCGGAGCCACCGTCGTCCGACACATAAACCGAAAGCTTCCCTGTCGGATAATCCAATGCCATGGCTGACAAAACCGTGTTCATCACCTCCAAAGGCGGTTCCTTCTTGGGGTCTGCAGTGCAAATAAACACATCGATTCCCGGCAGTTTTTCTTGTCCCTTTTCTTGCAATAATCTTTCTGGAAAAGTTTTGCGAGAAATGGGTTTCCATAGATAAGCTTGGCTGAGTAGCCAAAGAAGAGATAGGATTAGCTCTGAGGCAAAGACTAGAAGGTGAGGCAGGGAAGGTCTAGAATGCAAAAATGAAGAAATTCTGTAGAAGATTAGGGATGTTATAGCTATGGATTGGAGGAAAGCGTAAGAACGGTTGATTATGGCAAATTTTTTGTTTGGGGTGCAAAGATTGAAAGGAATAGCCTCCATTTTGCATTAATTTGCTTGATTAGTAGAGGCAAAACTAATTTTCTTTCATCAACTATATATATGTACTAGTCGAATAACTCTGTTTTATGTCTAAACTCTCCGAAAAGTTTAGGGGATAAATTATTCTGAATTTAGATATTTATGGAGCAAGTTGATGGAATTTGAAGTTTAGGGTGCAAAATGTCATTGACATTATAGTTGAGGGGCAAAAAACTAATTAACCTCTAATCACTATTTAACAACATTTACTCCCCATTTTACATAATAAGACAAAATGAAATAATGAACATTCAAGTGGAAAATCTGAGTTTGTGGATTTTGGGATGAGATTGGGGTGAGATGTGATAATATAAGTAAAATAATTTTGAGTGAAACGTGGAAGGTTTAGGTTGCATGGCACTGAAAAGTTGTTTGGAAGCAATATTTTTTTATGGCTTATTTGTCTTTTTGTCCATAAACTATTGCATCAATGATATCTTTTTCTTTTAAATTTCTTTTTTTTTTCCAAAATCGTCCTTTTGAATTTCTAATTGTGACAATTTGCTCCATTTTTTCGAATTGTCACAATTTGTTTCATGAAAATCCCAAATTCAAGACAATTTGAGCGGATAAAAAAAAAGAGATTCTTAATTCTTTCATGTTGAGCGCAAATAAATTGGGCCAAAAGTTTAATAGCCACATAAGCCCCACTAAGACCCAAGGCCTCCTACATATGATAAGAATGCAAGGTATATAGGCTTATTGCTTATGATCCTCATACCTCTCCAACTCTCATTTTGTTCAGAGGTCTTAAGATTCCAAATCCATGGTTCATAGGAGTTACCGTTCTCGAAGTTAGACCGCAACACATTTTGACATCAACAATAAAGAAAGTTGCCACAAGATATTTGAAATTGGCAGGGTTCTCTAGATAAGAGCAGTTGCAAAATGCAAATCGAATAGGTAACTATCTTTTAGGACTAATACATATAGATTTATTTGAGTAGTGTGGTAGACAAAAAGTTCTTTCACTAAAGAAGTTGGAAAAAGTAGGCAAGCTTAGTTATCATTAAAATTTTGTTTGAGCCCTATATACTGGAAACAAACAATATTGCAAAACAACTTTTGTCTACATATATTTATATATTATTGTTCTCATAATAAGCCAGAAACATATCAGGAATATAGCATGTGGCAGCATAGAGAGTATACTACATAGTACATACAAGTCTGAATTTTTTTTTTTAAAAAAATGTGTGACTCATTATTTTATAATAAAATGACAGGGAAAGTTTGAAAAATCATGAAAATGTGTGATGTAATAAGCTGAAATTCGATGATGCCATAGTATCATATATGCCAAAGTTATATTTAGGTTGAGCTGGAAAAGGAGAAGAACATTGTTGTTATTTGGTCAGAGATGATGCCATAGTATCATCAGTACTAAATAAAACATCACCATATACTATAAAAGATTCAAGGTGTAATATACATTTTGACCCTTAAATTATCCAAAAGTTTCAATTTGATCCCACATATTCTTATTTCAGACGAATTCACCCTCATATTTAATTTGATTCTTTTCAATGTAGCAATCATTGCTCAAGTACTGGCAAGTCCACATATTAGTGTACATAAACAAGGTCAGCATCAAGATTATATATTGTTATAAAAAAATCAAATCACGAAAGGAGTTGTCTAATCTAAAATAAAAGTTAGAGAGGTCAAATCGCACTTCTTAATTATAGCTAAGGCCAAAATGACATTTGAGTCCAAAGATTCGGCATCTTTAATAATTTAACACAGAATGAAAGATCCTACTGACAAAATAAGCACTGAAAATACAACAGATAATAAAGTAACAGATTTTGGAATACTAGCCTTGTCCTTCCTAATTACCATCCCTTCAATAACTGCATAGTTCACCATTAATATGTAAAACGAGAGAGATATTTGTCCCACCATCTTTCTCCAATCGCCAAAATTATCCATGAACATAATTCTAACAAGACCTCCAACAAAAGATGCAATGTTGACAAGAATTATTGTGACCATTGGGACAAGGAAAATGGGTGGTGCCCGAAAATCAAATATTCCCATTTCGTATCGCTTGACTACTTCGTCATCCGCAACTTTATTGGTAGGCAAGAAACTGGCTTCACCCAAGCCAAGCTTATTCATAATAGAATCCAAGAATCCATAGGAAAATGATGTAACTGTTTTTATCATCCATATCCTCCTTTCGTTGTTCCATGTCCGAATTCCCCCACCGGACATCAGAATTTCGTACAAGTTCTTTGCAAGTGAAGATATGAAAATGAACAAGAATATTCTGAAATATGGATCTGAAACCTGTGAAATTGAATGTAAAGTATAATTAGTGACTGAAATAATCGAAATTGAGCAAACAAAAATTACCCATTTGAGTTTTTTGTTCACTTTTACCTCAGGATACAGAGGAATGGCATTGAGGAGACAGATTTGAGGTATAATAGCAAAGCCCCAAGATGAGAGGGAATATAAAAGAGGCCAAAATGCAAGTTCGGCATAGGCAAGGCTTTGAAGCAAAGACATCCTCGGAAGTCCATAAATTAGAGGGCAAAATTTGGAGATAGCTACATCAGTTATACCAGATGTCCATCTTGAGCCCTGAATTAATACTTCAGATAAAGTTGTGGTAGAAGTTCCCAAGAATTGTGGCCTAGACGGTGTAAGATAGACAGATTTCCAGCCTTTGCAGTGTAAATTGTAGCCGGTGAAGTAATCTTCCAATACACAAAAATGCCGAAACCCCACCTGCATAAATTAAATTGGAGGGTCAGGGGATTGTTGATCTGTAACTAAAATTTCAGAAACAAATTTTCATATTCTTTTCCAGTTTGATTTAATCATGACTTGCCTCTGTTCCCCATGTTGTCTGATCTTGGTAGGAGCAAGAGGCCAAAAATTTGGCCTCTTCAAGCAACGTAGTTGAAGATTTTCCATCATTGAAGAAACTAGGCTTGAAGTCTCGACGCAGAGTTTTAATGAACTCGTTAGATGGACCAAAAGATCTCTTAAGTGCCATTAGGTCCATATTACCTGCAATATATTCACCATTATAACAAGTCATCGTCATGGTTAACCCTTTATGGATGGAAATTGTTTTGGCTCCGTTAACAATTGAACAGTAAGTAGCCAATTTTGGATGGAAATTGATACGCCTCTTAAAATTCCATCCAATTTTGGTCCAATTGTGTTGACGGAGCCATACCAATTTCCGTCCAAAATGGCTAATTTGTTATTTTTTTTTACAAGTTCAAGTATGCAATTGACTGGTTTGAAAGTTTAAGGACTAATTCCAATTATTTTACGAATCAACCGCCAAAATGTCTAATAAGTATTTCAAGAATAAATTAGCTAACCGTCTTGAGTAGAATTGCCCAATAAAGCCTCCCTCTTAATGTAAAAGTTTGTGCCAGACAAAACTGGTCCTCGCAGGCCATCCAAGCCTTGCCATTGTATCTACATATAGGAAAAAATTAAAGCCATTAATAACTAATTAATTAGCAAATCAATATCTTCGAACAAGATTTGATCAGCTTCATAATACCTTAAATACATATCGAATTTCACTGTCGTAGATATCATCCTTACTAATGTTCCGAAATGTTTGAGGGAACTGAACAAATGCCAAAGAGGGAGAAATCTGAGGATCAAGATGACAACACATGGCTTGCCTTGCCGAAGTTGGGTCATTGCAAAACATGTCGCAGTCAAGCACCAGAATGTAAGGAGAATTGCTCATTAAAGCCGACACCCGAAGCTGCCATTGAAACCCATATATATTTGAATATTGTTAGCAGATCAAATACACATTAATTATGATTAATGGGGTAGAATTTATAGTACAATTATTATTGTGAGATCAATATAGACATACAAGGACGTTAAGGGCTCCAGCCTTGAAATGATGATGATGGGAAGGCCTTTTCTCCCGAGCAACATAAACAAGGAGCGGCATTTTAACCTTGTCATCTTCGAATTCCTCATTGGAGTAGTACTCTTGTATAATCTACAAAACGAATCCATCGATGGAATAAATAGTGTTTTTTTTTGAGATATCATCGAATAATAGTTAAGTGTGTCTTTTGATCAGTATATGAAAACTATAGTAATTTATTAAATGATTACAGAAATTGGGCCAAAAAAATAAAATAATTACAGACATTATATATGGGGAAACGACGTCGTTATTTAGGAAATGAGAAAGATTATTCAAGAAATATTACCTGAATATTAGAAGGGTGATCACGCCTATTTTTAGTGGCAGCACCTGCCTCTGATTGCTTCTTCATATATTCTTCTACCCGTTCCTTGAACTTGTCATATTTTTCCTAAACCACAAAAAAACATAAACATACCAACTATAAAATTATAAAACCATAAAAAAAGTTAGGAAAAGACATATTTTCTGGGTGAGACGCCAGGCAAAATTTGTATACTTTGTTGGTTCTAGTCAAGCTACTTACAAGCTTTTCAATCAACGACATACGCTGGCCCACAGAGAAAATTCTATCGTTCAATCGTGATTTGTTTTTTTACCAGGATTCATTCATTTCTATCGTGAGTAAAACAAAATATTGTAATTTTTTACAAATTAGAGGGTTACAATAGTCTTTTATAATAATATTATAAGAGTGAGTCTGTTGAATTCCTTGCTATTTCCGTCCATAATTTGGACGGATTTATTTCTGAGGAAATGGACACCTGCATTTTCTCATCTGTTCCTTTTTATATTTCTTTTCGTAAGTGTATTTCCACTACGGTAAAGATATTTGCACTACCATAAGTCATACTACTTTACTACACTACCTATATTCAACAGTTGTTATTCAAATCAAACCCATATCCAACGGTTATAAATCGTAGTATACAAGAGTAGTGTGCTTAGGGTAGTACACATAGCCTTGTCCTTTCCACTCTACCAAACCAAAAAAAAATGTCTTTTCCTTCTTTCCCATTTTTCCCTCCCCCTCTTTCCTTCCCATTTCCTCTCTACCAAACAAACTCATAAGGTATGTCATCTCATTTTCTAGTCCAAACAACTAACTCCAATCTTTCGAAAATTTAGACAGATTTGTTGAATTTTTACTTGCGTATTTTCAAAGACCTACCAAGAAAGGTCTATTAAGACTCGAATTCGGGTGTTTTCCACCACAAATTCAAGTACTTTTTATCATTTTAATTAATTGACCATAATCGGAAGATATAAAGAAATCAAATTACAAAAAAGAATCAATAGAATTATATGTATATATTACCTCAATCTTTTGCCTCTCTGCCTTGAATTCGGAGCTGTTAATGAAGTTGCCATGGTCATAATCTTCGTATCCCGAAAAATAAACCTCAGGGCAACTAGTCTTGATATCAAATCTCCTACAAAAGGGAAGCCATGACCTTGCAAACTTCCAAGCCTCCTTCATACCATGCAAAGTTATATCGGAACCACCATCGTCAGAAAGATATATATGGAGCTTTTCAGGTGGATAATCAAGCGCCATGGCGGAAATCACAGTGTTCATAACCCCCACAGTCGGCTCCTTGTCCGGATCCGCAGTGCAAATAAAGACATCGATGCCTGGAAAATTGTCATCACTCGGTAACCTCTCTGGGAACACGGTCCGAGAAATCGGACGCCATCGGAAGGCTTGGCCGAGGAGCCAGGCGAAAGAGAGAAGCAACTCGGAGGCAAAGACTAGAAGCCATGGAAGTGTTGGTATGTTTTTGGTGTTTTCTTGGAAAAAGAAAGAAACCCTGTAATATATTAAGAAAGCTATGGCTATTGAGTGGACAAGTGTATGTGACCTATTGAAGATTATGGAGAATTTGGGGACATGGCAAACATGGAGAGGAAGAGAGTTCTCCATAGCTTAATTTCTTCTCAATTATTGTGTTTGATTTTGCTTTAGCTCAAGCTCACTGATCAAATATATAGACAATTAGACATGAATGCACATGCAAAATTTTGACTAATCTTTCCTTTCCTTGATTGGCAAGTATACATGAGAGCAACATTGCAAATATTTGAAAGGTTGGGAATATATAATATGCCGCCGTCCATGTCTTGTGCGAAAAATCAACAAATAATTACAAAGACGTTGCACTTTCAATCAACATTAGACGAAGAAAAGAAAAATCATTATCTACAAATTAAAAATTAATGATTGGTCGAGATAATTATTAATCTCTATTTCGAAAATGGTGAGAATGATCTCAATTTTTTGAGAACGTATTTTTTGTTAGGAGAACTTTAATTTTATGTATGTATTCTCGGTCCTAAAATTATTAGTCTCAAAATTATAGTAATGATATATCCTCAGTTAACAAAAAAAATTTCTTGTGAATTTGAGTTCGGGAAGTAGCTAGTATAATGATTCATTCGAAAAAGAAAACAAAAAAAAAAAACAAAAAAACAAAAAAACAAAAGGCGGCCATGCTGATCGAAATTATGATTAGAGGCAGAAAAAGTATGATCATCTTATATTTGGAGAAAAAATCAGAGTAGAAAGAAAGAACAGAATTTTCTATAAAAAAAAAATTCAAAGTTGAATTCAGTACGCCTCGAATTGCTTGCTATGCACACACATGTAGCCTTCATTATCATGGAAAAGATCTACACACTTCAACCTCTTTAGTCTTTTGTCAACTTCAAAAGAAACATGGATGGGAAAAAAAACAGTGGAAATCATGAATGAGTATCGGAAAAAGCTATAATTAGTTAAAGATGTGTACTAAGGAATAATACTCCCTCAGTCCTGATTAGATGTCCATCATCGGTCAATCAATTCCAACATTTGACCATTATTTATAAAAAAAAATGTAAAATTTAATTTAAAAAAAATGTGTTGAAAAGTTCACGAATCAAAGTTAATAAGTATTATTTTTAAAATTTATTTTGTTTTATATATTTTTTTATAAATTGTAGTCAAAGATTGAGGTTAGTTAACCAAAAAAGGACCTCTAATTAGGGACGGAGGGAGTACTTATAATTTTTAATCTTAAATTTGCATGTCTCCAAACACCTACAAAATATATCCTTGTATCCAAAAACTTAAATATCCCTTATCTTTGACATCACATAAAAGTCACTTGAATACACTTAAAATTGATGATTATTTTCATTACACTAAATAGAATAAGGCCCATTCCTCTCAATCTTTTTTTTAGTGAATACACGTGAAATCTCATCTCATTACAATAAGAATAAATCTCTAAATGTCCAAACGTTCAAATGAGAAATCAACTCAACCTAAGAACTACCATAAATAAACCATCTACCTACCAAATACACAAATAAACAAATTACAAATTAAACTCACATTCCGTGAGACTTGAACCAGGACCTCACGGTTCAGGTACGGTGCACCTACCAGTTTAGCTAACAACTCGGGTGCTGGTGAAACTCAATCTTTTTTTTTTTTTATCTAACTTTAATTGAAAGGTGAAATTATCCTATAATTATATATATGGACTTAAGAGATAGATGGATGGGCCGATGTCCAAAAATCATTTATATATTACATATATATAACCAAAAAATAAAATTCAAAGTACCCAATTTTTGTAGTTTAACATTCCCCATTTGAATTTGAAGACATAAATTATCGAGGTCCCTGCTGTTTAGAAAATTGAAGTTGCCCAAGGTATTTGATTGGCAGGGATTCTGCAAATAAGACCAGTTGCAAAATGCAAATTGAATAGGTAACTATCTTTTGGGATTAATCTTATTTTCTTTTGCTAAAGAAGTTGGAAAAGTAGGCAAACTAGGGATGATGAATATGTTGTAATTTTCGGATATCCAGGAATTAATTAAATAAATAATTAAAGCGGAAAACAACAAAACAAATTTTCTTGTGGACCTATGCCACAAATTTGCACTATCAAATCAATCAATTACAATCAACAATCATAACAATCTCTCTAGAAAACTCTCAATCTAATCAACACAACATGGGTGATTCTCTCACAACAACCTAAAGCTATCTTAGCTTTCTCTCACAACAATACAACTCTTTCTATCTCACACACAAAAATCTAAACAGAAACTGCTTATTTATACTAACATAAACTTGGGCTCCAAGAATCCCTTTTCTATTAGGATTCTTGTTCACCAATCAAAAAACTCTAGAAAAATCCTAATCCAAATCTAATAAGGAATTGGGTCAAAAATCCTAACAATCTCCACCTTGACTCAAATTCCTTCATCAAAGCTTAATTGCTCCACCCTTTGACCAAATCCACAAAAGTGACTTTCTTCTTTGTTGGCAAATCCACATCCTTCTTCTCAATTTGATGCGAAGATACCGATCCATCTCCTCTAATTGTGCTTCCAATCAACTCATACAAATTCTTCGATTTCTTCACCCCTTTCATCACAATCATCGAATCTTTGATGATCTTCAAGCCTCCACCTCGGCAAGAATATCCATAACCCAAGCTATCCAACTTTCCAAGCGAAATCAAATTCATTGTAAAGTTTGGAACATACCTCACTTTCCCAAGCATCTTGACACTTCCATCATGCAAACGAAGTTTCACACTCCCAATACCTTCAATTTTTTCTTCACCATTATTAGCCATGTAGACAAGCCTATCACACTTCTCAAGTTTTGAAAATCATTCTTTCTTTGTGCAAATATGTTTAGAACAAGCAGAATCAAACACCCACATATCTCTAGTGTCTTTCTTTTCTTCTTGCACCATCAAAACAACATCTTCATCAGAATACTCCTCACAGCTATCTTGAGCAGCAATATTAATACCACCCTTATTCTTTTCTTTAGATTTCATGAAATCCCTCAAATCTTCCATTAAGTTCTTGCAGTAGGCTTTTATGTGCCTCATCTCATGACAATAATAGCATTCCTTGCTACTCATATCTACCCTTGGCCTCGAACTTGATCTTCCTCTTTCATTAAATCTACCCTTTGATCTCGCATCATTCTTATAATCTCTTCCATTAGATCTTCCACGGTCCACCATCAAAGCACCATTCTCTTCATCTTTCTTTTCAGTTTATTTCAATCTATCATACTCAAAAATTGCAGAAGTCACATCTTGCAAGCTCAGGGTTTTCCTACCAACCATCAAAGCTCTAGTCACAGGATCATACCTGTCGGTAAGAGAATTAATCAACAAAACTGCTTTATCAACCTCTTTCATGACTTCATCCACACTTGCCAGCTGAGTAACCAATCTATTGAACTCGTTTAGGTGTGCCCTTAAACTTGTTCCTGCTTTCATCTTCAATCCAAATAATTCTCTCTTCAAACACAACATGTTAGTAATCGATTTTGACATATAAATCGACTCCAACTTATCCATCAACTCCTTTGGGGTTTTCACATCTAACACATCATACTTAATTTCAGTAGCAAGAGATAAACGAATTGTACTTACTGCTTTTCGTTGAATATCTCGCCACCTGTTCTCATTCATCGTTGCAGGCTTATCAGCTTCAAGCGCATCTCCCAATTCTTGTTGTACTAACACATCTGTTATCGTACTCTGCCACATCTGAAAACTGTTCGTTCCATTGAACGGCTCAATTTCAAACTTCAAAGCTGATCCGCTGCTTTCTGTCATCTCTAATCAACCAGGCTCTGATACCACATGTTGTAACTTTCGGATATCCCAGGAATTAATCAAACAAATAATTAAAGCGGAAAACAACAAAACAAATTTTCTTGTGGACCTATGCCACAAATCTGCACTATCAAATCAATCAATTACAATCAACAATCATAACAATCTCTCTAGCAAACTCTCAATCTAATCAACCCAACATGGGTGATTCTCTCACAACAACCTAAAGCTATCTTAGCTTTCTCTCACAACAATACAACTCTTTCTATCTCACACACAAAAATCTAAACAGAAACTGCTTATTTATACTAACATAAACTTGGGCTCCAAGAATCCCTTTTCTATTAGGATTCTTGTTCACCAATTAAAAAAACTCTAGAAAAATCATAATCCAAATCTAATAAGGAATTGGGTCAAAAATCCTAACAGAATAAAAGTTTGTTTGAGCAATGACGACTCCCTGTACACTGGAAATAAACAATGCGAAACAACTTTCGTCTACATACATTTATATATTAGAATTGTTCTTATTAAATAATATAAGCCAGAAACAGAACAGAAATATAGTATGTGACAACACAAAGAGAACACTAATATATCATGAAAATGATGCAATAAGTTGAAAATGAATGATGCCATAGTATATCATATAAGGCAAAGTTATATTCAAGTTGAGCTGGCAATATTGGCAAAGGACATTGTTGTTATTTGGTCATAGATATGCATATATCACTCACATATTGGCAAAGGACTTATTGTTGAGAGTGACTCAAAGAATGCAGTTCTTTGGGTGGAACAACCGGATAAAGCTCCTTGGAGGCTTAGGAAATGGATTGCTCACATCGAAGTGTTGAAACAAAATTGCTCCTCTTTTACGGTGTGTCACGTGTTCAGAGAAGCAAACCATGAAGCTGATTGTCTTGCAAAGAGTGGAGTTGATCGAGTGCCACTGATTCGTTCTTTTAGCTAGCTGCTTGTATTAGTTTCGTGCTTGCGGTTTTTGCATCTTGACTTGCTATTGTTTTTCCCTTTGGACTTGCTGTTAATTTTGATCCCCTGTTGCTTGGAAGGGATCATGATTAGCAGTGCTCACTTTTCTTTCTTATATTGAATAAGATTTACTATGACTTTCAAAAAAAAAAATTATCACTACTAAATAAAACGGGTCCATATCAACTGTAATTGCAAATACTGCAATCCTACAGTTCAATGATATGGACTCATAGATGCATAACACCTGTCCACGAGAACTTCTTATTTTAATGCCAAAATTAACGGCAAAATAGCAACCGTTAATGCTATGTCCAGATAAAGACTTGTTACTATTTCTGATGTACTATCAAAATATTGGTCAAAATACCGTAGAAGTCCCTCTACTGACAAAAAGGGATCAATTTGGTCCCCCTACTATAAAAACTGTCAATTTGGTCCCTCTACTTACAATTTGGTGAGTCCCTCTACTTAACAGAATCTGTCAATTGATTATCTGTTTGTCCAGTATTACTTATTTACAAATAATCGGTATAACTCTTTTGTTTTTCTGCTTTGCTTACAAGACTGATACTTCGAATAACAAGAAAATGAAGACCACTAATACTGGAAGCTTACAACAAACTCAACAGAAACGTCAACGGAAACAGAAGCAAAAACATAAGCAACCTATGCAAGAATCAGAATTTTACTTAATTGACATATATATTCTATTAAGTAGAGGGACTCAATTGATACCAAATTATAAGTAGAGGGACCAAATTAACAGTTTTTGTAGTAGGAAGACCAAATTGATCATTATTTGTAAGTAGAGGGACCTGTATGGTATTTTGACCCAAAATATTCTACTCATTATTGCTTTTCTTATTTTTACTTAAGAAAGAAAAAGAAAATCAATGTCAAGACAAAAACACTGGACTTGACTAATTCATCTTAATGGTTATAGAAAAATTTAATTAAATTCATTTATTTTGTTTTTTTTTCAAACCTTATATAATAATATATATTTTCAAGTTAGTAACTTACTCTTAAAATTAATTAAAATTTTAATTTGAGATTAAATTTAGTTTTTTTAGCCGAATTTAAACTTAGTTATATACATTGATTTTTTTCTAAAATCCTCTAATAGTACAATTTTGTTTAATGATTTACCCTTAAAATGAATTAAATTTTTAATTTTGAGCTAAACTTAATAAAATTTATTGACTTGTGTTTCCTAAAACCCTATAGTAATATATTTCAATTTAATGACTTATCCTTAAAATGAATTAAATTTTTAAATTGGGGCTAAACTTTAGTGAAATTCATTGATTTTTTTTTTCTAAAACACTATAACACTACAATTTTAATTTAATGTCTTACCCTTAAATAATTCGTGACTAAACTTAGTGAAATTCATTGAATTTTTTTTTTCTAAAACCCTGTAGTAACACATTTACAACTTAATGACTTAACCCTTAAAAAGAATTAAAATTTTAATTTGGGGGTTAAACTTAGTGAAATTAAAGATTTATTATTATATGGTTTTAGAAAAAATAAAAATAACCAATTTTACTAAATTTAGCCCCAAGTTAAAAAATTAAAATCATTTCAAGGGTAAAAGTAGTGAAATTAAAGATTTATTATTATATTTTAGAAAAAAAAAATTAAAAGTATCAATTTCACTAGGTTTAGCTCCAAAGTTTAAAAAAAAAAATTAATTCATTTCAAGTATAAATTGTAAAATCAGTGATTTATTATTATAGGATTTTAGGAAAATAAAAATAATCAATTTCACTAAATTTAGCTCTAATTAAATATTTTTTTAATTCTTTTTAAGGGTAAATTATGAAATTAAAGATTAATCTCATATATATACTTCTTTCATAAAACAAATAGACTTTTAATGGATTTTTATGAAAAAGTTGAAAAAAAAGGGAAAAGCTACCAATACTAAAGATGTGCAGTAAATAATAGTACTAACACTTTTTTACCTTTAATTTGCATGTCTGCAAATACTTGAAAAATATATCCTTATATCCAAACACCTAAATATCCCTTGTATTTGTACAAAGTGCTATTCTTTAGCGTACATCTTTAATACTTGTAGCCTCTCCCGAAAAACAAATCTTTAAAGAAAATTGAGGTTTTCAATGCGTTGCACAGAAATACTTTATGAGAAAGGAAAAACTGATGTAAAAAAAAATAAAAAAAAGAGAGAGAAAGCTGGTAAAGGACAAAAAAACTAATAAAGATATAGAAAACTAACGTAAATAAATATGGAGTTAACAACGTTAGTTTTGCTTTTGCAAAATGAGGTGACATGACTGCATATCATTGAACTGCAGGATTGCAGTATCTGCAATTGCAGTTGATATGGACTCAAATAAAACATCACCATATAAAGATTCAAGGTGTAATACCCATTTTAGCTCTCAAATAAAAGTTGAATGGCAAAAATAGCCCTTTGTATAAATGTAAATTGCAAGGCCAAATTAGAGATCGTGCTCAAAAATTCTGGATCTTTAAAGCAAAAGATAAGAGTCGGGATGGGAAGATATGGATGCAATAGAAGCTAAATTGACATCATAATTAATTAATCATTGACTTATAAAAATTAAGAAAATGATAGTTTTTTTCTTTGAGAAAAAGAAAATGATAGTTTTGTTTGGGTCTAATAATCTAACACATAATGAAAGATCCTACAGACAAAATAAGCACTGAAAATGCAGCAGATAATAAAGTGACAGATGATGGAATACTGGCCTTATCTTTCCTGATTACCATCCCTTCAATAACTGCATAGTTCACCATTAATATGTAAAGCGAGAGAGAAATTTGTCCCACCATCTTTCTCCAATCGCCAAAACTATCCATGAACATTATTCTAACAACACCTCCAACAACCGATGCAATGTTGACAAGAATTATTGTGACCAATGGGACAAGGAACATGGTTGGTGCTTGGAAATCAAATATTCCCATTTTGTATCGCTTGACGACTTCGTCATCTGCAACTTTATTGGTAGGCAAGAAACTGGCTTCACCCAAGCCAAGCTTATTCATAATAGAATCCAAGAATCCATAGGAAAATGATGTAACTGATTTTATCATCCATATCCTCCTCTCGTTTTTCCATGTCCTAATTCCCCCACCGGTCATCAGAATTTCGTACAAGTTCTTTGCAAGTGAAGATATGAAAATGAACAAGAATATTCTGAAATATGGATCCGATACCTGTGAAATTGAATGTAAAATGTTATTAGTGACTGAAATAATCCAAAGGGAAATTAAGTTAACAAAAGGCTAAAAGTTCAATTAGGGTTCTGACTTAGGTAAAAAGGTCAAATAAGGGTCTAACATTTGAAAAAGTCAAATAGAAATCCGACCTATACGATCTGGACCAATTCCAAAGGTCAAATAGGTGTCTGACCTAGCCGTTTTGGACTTAATTGGTGGAAATTAAAATGTTGAGATATTTTCAAATGTTAGACCCTATTTGACACTTTCATCAAAGGTCGGACCTCTAATTTAACTTCTACCCATTTGAGTGTTTCTCACTTTACCTCAGGATAGAGAGGAATGGCATTGAGGAGACAGAGTTGAGGAATAAGAGCAAACCCCCATAGTGAGAGGGAATATAGAAGGGGCCAAAATGCAAGTTCGGCATAGCAAAGGCTTTGAAGCAAAGACATTTTCATCGGTCCATAAATGAGAGGGCAAAACTTAGAGATAGCCACATCAGTCAATCCAGATGTCCATCTTGAGCCCTGAATTAATAGGTCTGATAAATTTGTGGTTGAAGTTCCCAAGAACTGTGGCCTCGGCGGAGTGAGATAGACAGATTTCCAGCCTTTGCAATGTAAGTTTAAGCTGGTGAAGTAATCTTCCAATACACAAAAATGCAGAAAACCCACCTGCATAAACATATGAAATTGTTCTATTACTATAATATCAGAAACAATTTTTTTTTAAAAAAATTCTTTTCCTGCTTGATTTAATCATAACTTGCCTTTGTACCCCATGTTGTCTGATCTTGGTAGGAGCAAGAGGCCAAAAATTTGGCCTCTTCTAGCAACATACTTGAAGATTTTCCATCATTGATATTGAAACTAGGCTTGAAGTCTCGACGCAGAGTTTTAATGAACTCGTTAGATGGACCGAAAGATTTCTTAAGTGCCATTAGGTCCACATTACCTGCTATTATTCACAAGATACGTGGTTACGGTTATTAATTACTTCAAGCATGCCTCATCTTAACTTAGAATTCCAAAAACATTTCTTTCAACAATGGCTTATTAGACCGGCCCCTAATTTGTAAAAAATGAACAAATTAACCCTTTCTGATTGGAATTGTTTCGGCTCCATTAACAATTAAACGGTAAGTAGCCATTTTTTATGAAAATTGATACGACTCTTTAAATTCCGTCAAAAATTTGTGTCCAATTGTGTTGACGGAGTTGTACTGATTTCCATAAAAAAAGGGTTAATTTGTCCTTATATGTTCAGATGTGCAATTGGTAAGTTTGAAAGTTTAAGGACTAATTAGTCCCTTTTTTACGAGTTCAACAACCAAAATGTCTAGTACTAAATTAAGTCGTTCAACAATAATAAATTAGCTCACCGTCTTGAGTAGAATTGCCCAATAAAGCCTCCCTCTTCATGTAAAAGTTTGTGCCAGACACAACTGGTCCTCTCGAGCCATCGAAGCCTTGCCATTGTATCTATATATATATAAGTTAATTAAAACTCTCAAATGGCTAATTAGAAAATTAATATCTTTGAACAAGGAATGTGATCAATTGCGTTGCGTATAATAATACCTTAAATGCAGCTCGTATTTCACTGTCGTAGATATCATCCTTACTAAGGTTCCGAAATGTTTGAGGGAACTGAACAAATGCCAAAGAGGGAGAAATCTGAGGATCAAGATGACAACACATGGCTTGTCTTGCCGAAGTTGGGTCATTGCAGAACATGTCGCAGTCAAGCACCAGAATGTAAGGAGAATTGCTAATCAGAGCCGACACCCGAAGCTGCCATTAAAACCCATATTTGATTGTTACCAGAAAACACATTTATGATAATTAATGGGGTAAAATTTTACTATAGTACAATTAATATACATACAAGGACGTTAAGGGCTCCAGCCTTGAAATGATGATGATGAGAAGGCCTTTTCTCACGAGCAACGTAAACAAGGAGAGGCATTTTAATCTTGTCATCTTCGAATTCCTCATTGGAATAGTACTCTTGTATAATCTACAAAAAAGAATTCATAAATAATTTCCTTTTTTTACCTAGGCCAATTTGGAAATTTTTTGTTTCTAAGTATTTATACATGGTAAGGGGTTTTAAGTTTTTCAGTTGTTAATAGTGGATTGTTAGCTCCATTTACTTGAGACATTAGCATGTGGCTAGAGCTGTTCAAGGGTCGGGATACTCGTCCAAGCCCGTAAGCCCGCCCGATATTTTAAAGGGCTTGGATAAGAATTTTAAGCCCGTTGGATGGGCTTGGACAAAAATATCAAGCCCGTTTATTAAATGGGTCGTGCTTGGGTATGAGAGCAAAAGCCCAAGCCCGACCCGGGTCCGACCCGATTAAGAAAATATATTTGTTTTTATTTTTTATTTGTTGATATATAATATATATTAAATATACTTTATACGTACACTGTATGTTAAATAAGAAAAAGATGAATAATATATATAGAAAATCTTATTATCAATGAGAATAGTATGTTATAGGTAGTATATATCATATTTTATATTTACAATTATATTTATATAATTAATTAATATAATTTAATTCTTAAAATAATTATTAAAAAAATATTAAACGGGCTTTTGGACGGGCCTTGGTCTAAATATTTGATAAATGAGCCGGGCTTAGACAAAAGTTTGAGGCCCGTTTTATAAATGGGCCGGACTTGGGCAATACTAATGGCCTTAATCTCAAGGCTAGGCCCGACCCGAACCCGGCCCGGCCCGGCCCATGAACAAGTCTACATGTGGCCTATTAAGAAAGGGTAGGGACATAAGCATTAAACCCCATGATCAGATCATCATGTGGCCTATCGATTATTTATTTCAGCAAAACTGGCTTGACGTACCTTTCTCTTTTAATTTCTCAACTACTAATATTTTTAGTCAACCGGAAACTAGGCATATATATATATATTTCGTATGATTGCTCAATTAAGGGCAAAACATTTTAATTTAACCTCAATGTGAGATAGAACCTTTTAAAATTTGATTAATTATGGGAAAAAAGTTACAATACTAATTCAATTCGGGATAATTAGTTAAATAGGGAGACAATTTTTCATGCATTTAGTTAGAAATTTAGATAAAAGGTTGTAGTCAGAAAATTAGAATTGGGGTTAAAAGGTTGTGTCCTATTTAACCTTTTGCCTCGACGCAATTAACCAAATTAAAAGATTTTATCATAAATTAGGCATAAAAAATAATTAGATTCATAGTTAATATTAAAAATTGTGTCATTTCCGAAATTCACCTATATGTACAATGAGTTGGCGCAATTGTTATAGAATCATTAGATGTGGTGGGAGTTCAATAGTTCATCTAATAATTCTCCTTAAGGGATTCATTTGATACATAAAGGTCAAAGAAAGGCCAATTGTGACCTATAAATGAGTGTATCTTTTGATATAATACTATAGCAATTAATTAACTACTTAAGAAATTATGGGTAACGACACCGTATCTACGAATTGAGAAAGATTGTTTAAGAAATTATACCTGAATGTTAGAAGGGTGATCACGACTATTTTTAGTGGCAGCTCCCGCCTCCACTTGCTTCTTCCTATGATATTCTTCTACTCGTTCCTTGAACTTCTCATATTTTTCCTTAGCCACAAAAAAAACAAAACATGAGCAAAAACATGCAAACAAACACGTACTTTTCATACTTAATTATGTTTTAGAACTAGCTACTACAAGACAGATATATACAAACTAACAAAACTAATTTCTATCCCTTTCTAGACAGAGATATATATACGATATAGTGGTTAATGTGCACTAGTATTTTTCTTTTTTCATCAAATTTATCAATTATTGGGATGGAAGAACTAGAATCACACAATTATGATAAGTTTATACATTTTCGTTAGTATAAGAAAGCCATGGTAGGTTATTTCATTTTTTTAGACTAAAGCAAACCGTCAACTCCAACATCCTTTTGGAATTTACAGATTCATTAGACTTTTTTACTTACGGATTTTCTGACTTAATAATAAGAGTATGTGGAGACTCGAATCTAGATATCTTCCACTGCAAGTTCAAGTCTTTAATTACCACATATAATAATAATATAATACAGAAATCAAATTCAAAAATATCATATAATGAAAAATTATACAATACATTATCAGTGGAGTTTAATTAGCGGACTAGACATGCGTGGTTTAAGTGTTGACATGTATCTTTTAGAGAATAATTTTGAAATTTAAAAACAAAATTAATTCAAAAAATGGGTATGTGTCAACTCTTCACCCCATTTGTGGAGTTCAAAATTTACAGTAAATGTATCAAATAATTAAAAAATTAAGTTTATTCCATTCATTAATAACTAGTACTCCTTGTATGTTTTCATGGAATTACCTCAATCTTTTGCCTGGCTGCCTTGAATTCGGAGCTGTTATTGAAGTTCCCATGGTCATAATCTTCGTATCCCGAAAAATAAACCTCAGGGCAACTAGTCTTGATATCAAATTTCCTACAAAAGGGGAGCCATGCCCTTGCAAACTTCCAAGCCTCCTTCATACCATACAAAGTTATATCAGAACCACCATCGTCCGAAAGATAGACATGGAGCTTTTCAGGCGGATAATCAAGCGCCATGGCCGAAATCACAGTGTTCATAACCCCCACGGTCGGCTCCTTGTCCGGATCCGCAGTGCAAATAAAGACATCGATGGCTGGAAGTTTGTCATCACTCGGTAATCTCTCTGGAAACACGGTCCGAGAAACCGGACGCCATCGGTAGGCTTCGCCTAGGAGCCAGGAGAAAGAGAGAAGCAACTCGGAGGCAAAGACTAGAAGCCATGGAAGTGCTGGTATGTTTTTGGTGTTTTCTTGGAAAAAGAAAGAAACCCTATAGTATATTAAGAGAGCTATGGCTATTGAGTGGACAAGTGTATGTGACCTATTGATGATTATGGATACTTTGGGGACATGGCAAACATGGAGAGGAAGAGAGTTCTCCATTGCTTTCTTCTCCTTCTTGCTCTTATGTTTGGTTTTGATGATTTTAGCTCACTGATCAAATAAATAGACTCCAAATAGGAATATCGACTTCTATATAACATGAAGTCAAGGCAATCGAATTTATGAGGATGAGAATCGATTCTAATTTTCATGGTTTAATTTAACTCGTCATTATCTTCTTACTATAAGAAATAGTACTATGACTA
>AWUE01015823.1:0-43237 GCA_001974825.2 Corchorus olitorius | reverse complement strand
AATTGTCATAGTACTATTTCTTATAGTAAGAAGATAAATAATTATATGTGACAATATTGCTGGTTGGTATGTGTGACTTAATATTATTTTACTTTTGTATATGTCGGAATCATGGATGAAAATTAGGGACATTGAGAGTAATGTATATTTAATTGTTTGATCATTTTTCAATATTGTGGAAAATATATGGTTAAAAGATATGGCAAATCTTTGACTAATATATAGAGATTAAATTATATTAGGATGATCCTAAAATAAGGGGTTTTTAGGATCCCATTAGATTGATGCCATCTAATCGTTTTTCATTAATTATCAATGATAATCAAGTTTTATTGTGCATCATCTCTCATCAAATCAACTTTTTTTTTACTTCTCATTTTTATCCTGTACCAAATTCAATATTAAACAAACTTGATAAATCACAATTTTTTTTTGAATTTTCAACAATAAAAATTTGAACACAATTTAAAAAAAAAATTCAATTGAACAAAAAAATTAAAATGAAATACAATTTTAAAAATAATATAAATAAAAAAAGCTTTACATTATCATGAAATACAAAAATTTATTTTTTATTTTTTTTAAAAAAATCAACTTTAAATTGGAAAGTAAAGTAAATTAATATAATTAATGAGTGAATTAATATAAGTAAAGAATAATGATGAGTTAAAGAATTGATTTGGTAAGGGAAGGTGTAATTTAGAATTTGATTCTCATTAAGATAGGCTTATGTGGCATCATCTTAATGGAATCCTAAAAGCTCCACATTTTAGGATCATCCTAATCTAATGTACACTCTAATATATATGAGGTGCAAACCATTGTAAAATAATTCGAAGGTTTGGTATATATTTGATACATTGACGGTGTAAATTTTGGACTCCACAAGCGGGGTGAGGAGTTGACACATACTCATTTTCAGAATTAGTTTTATTTTTAAAATTCAAAACTATTCCCTAAAGGACACATGTCAACTCTTAACCTCCGAATGTGTAGTCTGCTAAACTCCACTAACGGTGTATTATATATAAATCCATACATAATAAGGACAATTATTTGATACACTCTTAATTTGGACTCCACTAACGGGTGAGGAGTTGACAGTTGACACATACCTAGGGGTGTAAATGAACAGAGTGTTCGACGAACAGCTCGTGTTCGTTTAGGGCTTGTTTATGTTCGTTTGATAAGATAAATGAACAAACTCGAACATAATTTTAGTGTTCGTTTAATAAACAAGTCGAGTTCGAGGGGTGTTCGGTTCGTTTATGTTCGCGAACCTGCTTGATTAATGTTCGTTTATTGTTCGTTTAATAGCTCATTTATATTATTCATTAATTAAGATTAAAATAATAATAATATGTTAATTA
Organism: Corchorus olitorius; assembly: GCA_001974825.2. NCBI lineage: Eukaryota > Viridiplantae > Streptophyta > Magnoliopsida > Malvales > Malvaceae > Corchorus > Corchorus olitorius. The sequence continues at coordinate 41,867 of AWUE01015823.1, read as the reverse complement.
AGATTAAAATAATAATAATATATATGTAACTATATTTTTTTTATTTCAAATAATATTTTGATTTTATTATAAATATTTTATTATAAATTAAGTTTTAATAATATTTCTAATAATATTTGTTCGTGAACGAACTCAATTAGTGTTCATGAACACGTACGTTTATTGTTTACGAATAAGTCCATTTAAACGAGCATTCTTCGCATTCATATTCAAAATATGAGAGTAAAGCCAGTGAGAGAAAGGAAAGATTTCATATGTCTGATATTTCGATACATCGAACGAAAAAGGAAGAAGAGAATTCACGTGGAAACGACAAAGGTTCTGTTCTTTCGGCTCACTTCAGAGGCAACTAAAGATAGACAAGATAATGCGAAGGAAGAGAAAGACCCTTAAAACCCCAAGTTCGGACTAAAGGGGAGCTACTTCATCAGGCAAGTTGATAGACTCGATTAGAGATTCATTCGCTAAATCGCATGAACATGAACACTGCATTAATAAAGTAACATTAGCTTTTTAATTCATACAGTTTGGTCCGATCTGGTTTTGGTCATTTATTTGATAGTAATATTCCTAACATTTTCATTTTACTCTTCGACACAACACTTTTATATCAATTTGTTTTAGCGAAAGCTTTCTTCAAAGTAAAAGTGACATTGTTGTCAATATATTTGTTTCAATTAAGTCTGGATTTTGGTCATCTCAGTCTCGGGAATAGAAAAATTCCTGACATGCATGCATTACCACTTTCGTCTTTAGCCAGAAGGCCAAAAAGTTTATGCAAAGTTTTTTTCTTAAGAAATTTGGCCTTTAAACTTTATGCGTTTGTATCTTCTAGGATTAGATTTCCCCTTTAAATTTGTCTTTTGCGATTTCTCGAATGAACAATCTTTGTAGCTCCTTTCTTTTATCCGAACAAGTTTGTAGTTTTTAATTTATTTTTCTTCATGTTTTTCAACCCCAAATTAGCTTTCAAGTCCTTCATGAAAGTGTTAGAGCCTTAAATCTTCTATCCATGGGCGCTTAAACCGTTTCAATTGATTTTGCGGCTTAAAAGTTATGATTTTCTCCCTAAAATCACTCCAAAATAATCTTACAAGCTGAATGACACAAACATGATATTTTATCATCAAACCCAATATAAAGTGCAATAATAATAGTCAAAATATAATCTAAATGGAACCAAAATTATATTGTAAAATAATGCACTTATAAATTATGATCTATTACTTTCTCGCTTAAAAAAAATAATCTAAACTTTTGCATTTAATGAAGTGATTTATTTGATAACCATAATTTTGAAGAAAAAATAAATATATGATTAAATTAGTATATTTAATGTATACATATTATATACGCTTTTCGCAGTCAAAAATATTAAAAAATTAAAAGTAATGTCTACATATACTCTATTTATCATATCTTGACTCTAAAATATGTGGGAATATATGTAAATAAGCACTGGTCAAAATTTCAAGGCAAAATTCAAACATTTACTATAAATATCCGTCGTTTTAGTGCATTTTTAACCACTTAATTTTTAATTTCATCGATACCTCGATATATCCGTCGATATATCTGTCCAATATATCCGTCGATATCTGGATTAAACTCCTTAGTTTTGATTAAGTTAAGTCTTAAAATTTTCAAAACATATTTTTTTGAAAATTTAATTATATATATTTTGGATAATTATTTGATACATTAATTGACAGTGTAAATTTTACTCCACAAGCTGATTGAGGAATTGACACATATCCATTTTCTGAATTAATTTTGTTTTTAAAATTCAAAATATTCCCTAAAGGACACATGTCAACCCTTAAACCCCGCATGTGTCGTCTGCTAAACTCCACTGACGATGTATTATATAATTTTCCATATTTTTATAAAGGTCAAAGGTATGATTAATCTGACAAAAAAAGTTCAGATAATTTGGAACAAACGGAGTACTCCCTCAGTCCCTGATTAGATGTCCACTCTTAGTCAACTATTCATAATATTTGACTGTTATTTATTAAAAAATTATGTAAAATTTAATTTTAAAAATATATGTATTAGAAAGCTTGTAATTCAAAGTTTATAAGTGTTATTTTTAAAAATTATTTTGTTTTATATATTTTTTATAAAGTATGGTCAAAATTTGGTATTGTTTGACCAAAAATGGACATCTAATTGGGGACGGAGGGAGTAGTTAGTAACCTGAGTTACGGTTTATCATATGCTTAGGCCAAAACAAGTAAAGAAATAAGATATATGTGGTTTGAAGAAAGGAAAACAAAACCAATAAAAAGAACAAAACACAAGGAGCCGTCCACGTTAGAGGCAGGAAAAAGTGTATATCCAAGGAATACTGTGACTTTGGCGGGAAGAAAATCCGGTATAGCTCCTTTTCATTTCCTTGTTAGGAAGAACACAAAATTTTCTGTAGAGAATTCAAAGTTGAATTCAGCACGCCTCGAATTGCTTGCTATTACATACATATGTTAATGATCGTGAAAAGGATTGAACACACTAATTCAAAATTGTCGTTACCTTTTGACAAGAAAACAATTGTCGTAATTACCTTGTTGAAACTTCAACCTGTTTTTTTGTCAAATTAAAGTCCGGCAGCAACCTTATTATATACTATTTCGGCCTGTAATTTTCATTTTGTACTTTTTTTTTCAAACTCTTTATCATAAACTATAGAGATATATATATAGTTTCACATTAATATTGAACATATATATATATGATGTTCCATCACATCGCCTCCGGCCTCCCTCTAGACATTAAACATGGTTTAATTAGTTATTAATTTAATTTGGTAATTTATAAAGTTACGAAATGTTATGGGAAATTTAAGAAAGGAAAATGTCAATATTGTGAAAATTTTTTAGGTAAGAATCATTTTCATTTCTTGAAGAAATTGGAATTACAAACGTATAGAAATACCCGTACAATGCTGCATGATTAGCCACATTATCGAAACACTAATCTATGAACCAACAAACCCTTTCCCCAACAAATTGCAACAAACGAACAGGTTTGGAATATTTCTCAGCTATGGTAAGATCCCACAAACTAAAACAGCACGTTTGTATCTCGAATCACCATTGCCAACTAGCAACACTCGAAGAAGAATCATAAGCTGCATCCACGTTTAACTTTCGAAAGCCACACGGTGGAACAGTCCAAGAGTGCACGAGACACATTTTGCTATTAATTAGAAACCTACTCCCATAATAAATGGGTAAGTGAATTTTGTGGTGAATACAAGTTTGAGAAGGTTTATATACGCAAGAGTGCCAGAAATCAGAATGCATATTTAAATCCCATCTTTAAAATAAAAAATCTTATGTACCAATTATTTCTTTTCATTTCTTGAATAATACTAGTAACAATTAACAATTTAAATTCTTTTTCAAGAAGTAAATAAGTAATATGATGATTGAATTGAAGGCCCATGAGGTTGATGGGATATTAGATGAACATAGTCTGCCTAACCCAAATCAAGAAACTATATGAAGCCCCTGCCAACCCAGTACCCAAAGCGTCTCAATCGGAAACCCAATTGACATTTATAGTAAAAGTTTGTCTCTCTATATTAAACTAAGGCCCAACAATCCAAATGAATGTACTCCCCTAACCTTTATGATAACATGATTTTAAGAATTAATTTTCATTATTGTTGTTCCTTAAGCTTTATATATTATAGGGTCCAGCTAACTGGTGCACTTATGCACCAATTAAACACAAAATCTAAGAGAATAAATCCCATTAATATATTAAAAAAGTCTAATAATCTATACTATATTAAAAAGTACGTTCACTTGTAAAACTTATGAATCGTCCATTATATCCTTATTTTTCGAATATATTTCTTAAATGTCATTGTTTAAACTTTTATAGTTTTACTCAACTAAAAACTTTATTTTTATTTAATTAAATCTAATATCTTTATAATTTTTACCATTTTACTATTTTAATTAAAAAAATTTATATATATTAGAATTATTTAAATATACTTTTACAGTTTTACTCAACTAAAAAATTTATTTTTATTTAATTAAATCTAATATCCTTATACCTATTTTATTTTTACCATTTTACTATTTTAATTTTTTTGGCCAGAATTTTACTATTTTAATTAAAAAACTTATATATATTAGAATTTTTTAAATATATTTCTTAAATGAAATTTTTTAAAATTTAAAATTTTTTTAGAAATAAACTTTTACAGTTATTCTACTAAAAAATCTATTTTTTATTTAATTAAATTCAATATTATTATAAATATTTTATTTTTACCATTTTAATTTTAAAAAATTTGAGACTTTTTGTTAAATCTGGACACATTTCAATTATAATATAAACTAATAAAAGTATTATTATCAAGTTTAAAACTAATCATTAATTATTCATCATTTTTTAAAACTAATTAAGCTAAAATTTTATTTATTTAAAATTTAATTATTATGATTAACCTTTTTTTTATCTTTGGAGTGTGTATTCGTAGTTTAATGTATTGGGGTGTATAATAAGAATTTAAAGTTTTTAAAAATAAAAAGAAGAGTAACATGCAATTATTTCCTTTGACTTATAAAGTTAGAGGAGTCAATCGGACGGGTTGGACGGGTTTCAGATAATCTGAGTCTAGGTCAAATGAGTCAGGTAATTTTCTTGGGTTATTGCTCAGCTGAGTTTAAATAAATGATAATTTAGAATGGTTAAAATTATAACAATATGGATTTTATTGAATAAAATATAATTTTAGTTTATAATTTTCTCGGGTCATTCGGGTTTTGACTCATCTGGATTCTAATCATTCGGGTATGCTAGGTCTAGGGTCAGCCGGGTTCGAGTTTTGGCCTCAGGTTACTCGGGTTTTGGATTTTTCGGATGTAATTAGAACTCGGATCAATTGGGTCAGCCTTGTATTTTTTAATGTTTAATTCTTAAATCTATTATTTACTAAAAACAGGATGGGTCACGTGCAACGCACGTGGAAGTGAAGACTAGTTACATAAAAAGTGGGTATAGAATTTCTAAATAATAATTGTTCATAAAAAAGAGAATTTGTATGTCAAAACTACCCTTATACCAAATAAAAGATGAAAAATCATTATGGTTAGTTTTTTAAGTCAAGAAAAATTTTTAAAAATAGTTTATAATATTTTCTAAAACCTTAATAGGGTATCAAAATTTAAAATTTACCCTTTAAAAAATTATAACATTTCTAGTTGGGGCTAAACCTTATTAAAATTGTTTATATTTTTTTTTCTAAAACCCTAAGATAATGGGACTCAAAATTTAAGATTTACCCTTAAAATTGGGGATAAAATTTTAATTGGGCTAAACTTGGTGAAAAATGTTTAAATATTTTTTAAAAAAAAACTTCTATAAAAGAAAAATAATTTTTCTAGGGGCATTATAATCATAAGTAAAAGTCAAATATGTCTCATTATTACACTTATCACATGCTTCAAAACTTTTTTCTTGGGTTTTGTGACTAAATAATGCAAAGGTGCACCATTTAGCTTTTGCCTTATAGGTATACCATATTATAGGCAAAAAATTATAGGGTATACAAGTAAACCAAATTGATATTTGTCGTAAATGCTTTTATACCTTCACATTTCCAATGCATAATTTTCACGGTCCAACTTCGAAGGAACCATGATGGTTAAAATCAATAAAAGTTAACTATTCCCACTGTTTCTACTATTTATTTGTCATGGTCAAATATCCTCTAGCTTCGATCATTTTTTTCTAAAATGAGTAAAGTAAATTTTTTTAAAATCATACTTGTAAACCTTTAATCTTGCATTATAAACTTTTCAATACATATTTTTCGAAATTTTAATTTTTGATTTTTTTTTCATAAATGATGGTTAGAGATAGAAGATAGTTAACCAAAATGTGACAAATAAAAAATGTGACAAATAAAGAAAGTAGTAATATTTAGAGTTTGAGAGCTTATAAGTTGGAGAGTTATAGCATAATACTCTCTCTGTCCCTAATTATAAGTCCCCTTCTAGAAGGTTTTTTTGTCCCAAATTATAAGTCCCTTTAGCAAAATCAATGCATATTTATTAGTTATTTCCAAAACTAACCTTGCAAGTAGTAGTATTAGTTAAGAGAGTGAATAAGAGGAGAGAGAGTAAGTGGGAGAAAGAGAATAGGGGCAAAAATGGAATAAGAAGGTAAAGTTACATGATATTTTGAACCCTAACTAACTTTCTTAAACTTGGTGATATAGTTAAAAAAGACTTATATTTAGGGACAGAGGGAGTATATAATATGAAAGAATGACTATTTAGCTTATATTTATATATATGAGGCATTGGGTCCTGGTGGGCTATGTGGCTATTGGACCTTCGGGCCCGATTTATATTTGTGACTTTTGGACCTTTGGGCTCGATTTATATATGTTCAACATTATATACATGACTAAAAAGAACTAATAAAGCTCACGAATGTTTAACCATTAGTATTTTTATATGTCAGCAAAGAGACACCCTAGTGGTTAAAACTTGGGACTTCTTGTGAGAGGTCACGGGTTCGAATCCTGGGATGAGCGGTGTGAGATATTATAGGAAAGGAGCGGCTTACCTCCTATTATGTAACCCATTTCAATATCATTTTCATGACTAGCAAAAAAAAAATATTTGTATATATATTGGTTTAAGGATTTACGATTAAACTTTGCATTAGGTCGGTAAAAATCTACTAAAAGTGATTTTCTTCATCCACATAACTTGAACCCAATTGTTGGTAACTCAAAGAAGCTTTGGAAAGAAATTTATCAATTCATAAGCCAACATTATTTACCTAACAATGACATAATGCTACCTAAAAATTACTTTTAAGCTTACTAAAATATGATAATCCTAATGACAAGAAAATTAATGAAATTACAACAGATACGATAGTGACAGATGAAGGAATGCGACCCTTATCTTTCCAAATCATCATCCCTTCAATAATTCCTTAAATCATGGCCACAATATAAAACGAGAGCAAAATCTACCTAAACATCATCTTCCAATAATCTTCCATGACAATGATTCTAGCAACTCCCCAACAAATGATGCCATGTTCATTGACATTAATGTAACCAAAGGGACAAGAAAAATGTTTGATGTCTGAAAATCAAATTTACCCTCATGGTAAAGCTTGATTTGTTCATCATCTGGAACTTTGTTTGTGGTCAAGAAACTGGCTTCTCTCAGGCCAAACTTTTTCAATATAGAATCTAAGTTTCCATAAAGATGGCAAGTGACTGATTTCATCATCCAAATTCTCTGCTCATTCATTCATTTTCTCCGGTTCTTGTGACTATTGGTGGGATATCATTGAAAGTAAGTTTGTTCCATCCAGCATCTGAGGAATTTATTCGCCTTCCAAGGTGATCCATTCCTTTGAACTGTTTCAAACTTATTGGTGCAACCTCTTGGGGCTGGCTGATTCTTCGCCACATAGACAATTCTAAACTTGGATATTTTGATCTCTCTAAGAAAGCCGTTTATTACCTAGATGAAAATAAATGGGGCAAAACCTTTTCAATAATTCTGAAAGTCCGTAGATGCCAAACAATTTCTGTTGTTCGTGAAACTGAACGCATCATCTTCCTGTTGAGTTTTCAAGGCGATCGTTTTGGGATTTCCCCCTTGGAGATTGTTCCTGATGCTGAGGCGGCGAATGGTTATGTAGCGCGAACTGGTGATGTTATCTCTGTCAATGTTGGCTCAAGAATTGCTCGACCTTATGTTATGAGCAATGATGGACGGATACTTTTTTGGGCAGAGACTGGTATGGGAGTATTACATGTTGTGAGAACTGACCTTAATACAAGTGAAGAAAATAGGCATTTTAGTGTTATGCTGGAGGACTACACCAGATGCTTGTATTTTGGCATGTCTGAGTTCGTTAGTCTTGTGCCTGTTGATGCATCATGGGTATACCTTGTTTGCTTTGCCTTGAGATTTAAGATCTTTCAAGTTGTTTGGCCCAATGGTCAAGACTGCGAAACCTCAGCTTCAATATGTTCATCGGGCTCCATCATGGAAGCTTCTTCCTCCTCTCTATCGACCTTCTTCTTCAGAGCTTCATGCCTTCTACTCCGCACTGCCTTTGGGTAGGTTTCTTTTATCCTTTGAACTTAGATCTGTCTCCATTATACTTTTAAGGATATCTCAGGGTTTATTCATTTTATAGGCTACACAAATATTTGTTGCAACCACGAGGTGTACAACTAGTTGAAGTGAACACTGCCAAGAGTATAGAACAAGTGTCATTGAAGACAAAGAAGGTAGTTGGAAAATAAGAGTGGAAGGTAAGATATGGTGTTATGACTCTTATATGCAGAAACTTTTTGTAATCTAGTTTTCAGCATCTCATCCCATATCTCTTTAGTCTCTTGCAATTGAGGGTGAAGAGATTAAACTCTCTTTCGTACCATCATGGAAGCTTTTTCCTCCTCTCTATCGACCTTTTTCTTCAGAGCTTCTTCCTCTGTTTGGATTCTTTGGAATGGTTCCTTCGGCAAGTTGCCTCTACTTCCATTAGTTCTTTTTTCTAATTTGTTGTTGACTAGAGATTCTTCTTTGGCTAGAGGGTTGTGTAATGCACCTTCTTCGTCTTCAGTCCAAGGAATCTTCGAAACTCTGCCATCGGACTCCATCATGGAAGCTTTCCTTCTTCTTGAAAATGGCACGAAGGTGGGTACTATTTCTTTTTCTTGATTTTTTGGACTTCAAAACGAATGAAGATTTGAGCCTGAATGTGTTAATCTAAATATATAAAAATGACCAACCAATCAAGAAATCCCATTAACAACTAACAACTATGAGACATACCCAATAAATCCCACGTTATGAATCTTGGATTAAAACTGATGCTAAATTTGTGCAAAACATTTAGGAATAATTCTGAATTTTCGCAATTATTGATCGGGACCATATATAGATGACATGGTGGGAGAAGTCCATCAAATAATTTCTCTCATTCATTGATGTGAAGCTAACATATGGCTCTTTGTTATTGGTTGCTTACTTTTCTTTTTCTTTTTTCTTTTTCTTTCTTTGGGCCAATGGGGTTTTTTCTTTCGTATGGCTAATAGTCTCTTTGTTATTTTGTGCCAGATAATATATTGGTTTTGTTGGGGTTTTTTTTTTATTAATTTTGTTTTGATTAAGAGTCGTTGTTCATTCCCGGTTTCTTATTGAAATCTCTATAGGACTATAATCACCGCTGCATAGCGCGGGCAATTGCCTAGTTATTTATAATTTATGCTTCTGAATTCTGATCGTTGGGCTTTAGTTGGGCCTTGGGCCCCGTTTTCCCATAAAACCTTTTCTTGCCCGGTTCGATCTTTTTTTATTAGGCCAGTAAAGAGGAACTCGGTTCGAACTTCAAAGTTTGAATTTTTTTTAATGAGAAATGTTCAGAGAAAAGGAAAAAATATTAAACCTACAACACAATAACCATTAATTTAATATAGTGATTTTCTTCTTCCACAAAACTTGAACCCAGTTGTTTGGTAACTCATTTACACATTTAAAGTATAGACCACAAAGAAGGCTTTGGAAAATTAAAAAATGTAAGCCAACATTATTTACCTAACCATGACATATTGCTTACCTACAAATTACGTACAATAAAAGATGATAGATCCTAATGACAAGAAAATTAACGAAAATACAACAGATACGATAGTGACAGACGAAGGAATGCGACCCTTATCTTTCCTAATCATCATCCCTTCAATTATTCCATAATTCATGGCCACGATATAAAACGAGAGCAAAATCTGCCCAAACATCATCTTGCAATAATTTTCCATGACAATGATTCTAGCAACTCCCCCAACAAATGATGCCATGTTCACTAACATTAATGTAACCAAAGGGACAAGAAAAGTGTTTGATGTCCGGAAATCAAATTTACCCTCTTGGTAAAGCTTGATTTGTTCATCATCTGCAACTTTGTTTGTAGTCAAGAAGCTGGCTTCTCTCAGGCCAAACTTTTTCAATATAGAATCTAAGCTTCCATAAAGATGGCAAGTGACTGATTTCATCATCCAAATTCTATGCTCATTCATCCATTTTCGGACCGGCCTTCCGGTTATGAGAACTTCATGCAAATGTTTTGAAAGTGATGACATGAAAATGAACAAGAACACACCAAAATATGGATTTGAAACCTGTAAAAATTAAGAAAATTTCAGCTTCAGGGTAATTCATTTCTAAATTTGCAACATTTTAAAGGATTGAACATTAATTACCTTTGGATACAATGAAATGCCATTTAGGAGACAAAGTTGGGGAATAGTGGCAAGGCACCAAAGAGGCAGAGAATAAAGAAGAGGGAACAATGAAAGCTCTGCATAGCACATGTAATGAAGGAAAGATGTCCTTGTTGGTCCATATAAAAGAGGGCAAAATCTTGAGATAGCTACATCAACCAACCCTGATCCCCACCTTACTCCTTGAACCAATAGGTCATTTAAATTTGTGGTTGAAGTCCCCAAGAATTGGGGCCTTGATGGAGCAACATAGACTGATATCCAACCTTTGCATTGTAATGTGAACCCAGTTAGGAAATCTTCCGCGACCGCGTCATACAGAAATCCAACCTGGATATATAGACAGCAGAAGAAAGTTTTTTACCTCATGTCAATGTTACAATTATTGAAAATTTCAGAAATAAATACCATTTTTATAAAGTTAACATATAATATACCTCTTTACCCCATTTTGTATGATCTTCATATGAGCAAGAGGCTAAAACTTTGGCCTCCTCCAGCAACATGTTTGAAAGTTCCCCATTGTTATTTATATCAGGCTTATAGTCTTGACGAAAGGATTTAATGAACTCATTGGAAGGGCCATAACAATTCTTAAGTTCCCTAATGTCAATACCTGTTATTTTTGTGAAAAAGAAATATTCATTCAGTTTTTTCATTTAAAAAGGAAAAAAGGTAGATGTTTGACAGCAAACTGACCTTTTTGAATGGGATTTCCACATATTGCCTCCCTTTTGATGTAAAAATTGGTACCAGACAAGACTGGTCCCTTCAAACCATCCAAACCAGACCACAATATCTGCAATCGTTATGACATACTCCTTTAAGTTCAATGTATGTTTCATTTTAGTAATTAAGGCCTAATTAATAACAGAGCTATAAACAGAACAAGGGAAATCACAACTTCCATACCGTGAATGTTGATCGAACCTCGCTGTCATAAATATCATTTTTACTTATGTCATGGAATGTCTGAGGGAACTGCACAAATGCAAGAGATGGAGACATTTGAGGATCAAAATGGAAACACATTGCTTGCCTAGCTGAAGTTGGGTCATTGCAATACATGTCACAGTCAAGCATTAGAATGTAAGGAGAGTTGCTCAGCACCGCGGAAACCCGAAGCTGCAAATTCAAAATATTAAACAAGTTCATTCATAAACATGTGTATAAATTAAGATTTAGATGAAGTATAGGGAAAGAGTAATACAAGGACATTGACAGCTCCAGCCTTGAAATGATGAACATGAGAAGAACTTTTCTCACGAGAAACATAAACCAGAAGAGGCATCTTACTTTGATCTTCCTCCATTAATCCTTCTGTGGAATAGTCTTGAATAATCTACAAATCATTTGACAACATTTTCATACTATTTTTGAAGAATTTTACATTATAACTTAAAAAGTGTCCAAAAATACCTCAATGCAAGAAGGATGATCACGAGCAGTATAAACACCTCTGCCACCAAGTTTACTATTTTCCCTATCTCTCATTAAACGTTCCTTGAACAACTCATATTTTTCCTATACCAAAACCAGTTGATCAAATCAACCATCATTTTTCGCGCAGCATGATAGAATTTTCAAATAGTAATTAATTTGTAGAATCAAGTGTTGTAAGCAAACCTTAATCTCTTGCTTTTCTGCCATGAACTCAGAAGTTCTAGAGTCAACATGTTCATCTTGATCAATTCTTGAAAAATAGGCCTCAGGGCACCTTGTTTTGATTTCATACCTCCTGCAAAATGGAAGCCACCATCTTGCAAATTTCCAGGCTTCTTTCATACCACGCAAAGTTAAATCATAGCCACCATCATCAGAAAGATACACGTGGAGCTTATCTGGTGGATAATCAAGCGCCATAGCTGATAACAAAGTGTTCATAACCCCAACTGTAGGCTCCTTATCAGGATCAGTGGTGCAAATAAAAACATCAATGGCTGGAAGTTTCTCATCACTTGGCAACCGCTCTGGAAACACTGTCCGGGAAACAGGACGCCAAACATAACCTCTTCCAAGTAGCCATATGAAGGAAAGAAGCAATTCAGAGGCAAAAACCAGAAGCCATGGAATTATGGGTGTGGTTCTGATTTGGGTTTCTTGGAAAAGAAAAGAAACCCTATAGTATATTAAGAAAGCTATGGCGATTGAATGGAGGAGTGCATGTAATCTGTTGATGATGACTGTGAACAAGTTGACATGGCATAGATGAAGAGGAAGAGAGCTTGAGCTTGAACTAGCCATGGATACTCAGTTGATGAGTGAATATGTTTCCTTCAGGTCGAATGATTATATATAATCGATAACAAGGCAGACAAGCGTGGCGTGGGGAGAAAGTAATGAACCAGAGAAGAAAGTTCTTGCAAAATGTTGCAGACTGAAAAACTAAATCAGTCGATTACTGAAGTAGATTTTTATGACCTCCTAAGTTGACTGGATGTTGACATGAAGGGGTGAAATTCATTGCTGTTGTTAGTGTAATTTACTTTTTATGTGATCATCAAGGATAGGAAGCAAACAAGAAAGGTCTTAATGCAGATTCTGTCTTTTTCTAGACCCTGTTATGTGTCTTGTGTTAAATAAATTGCCCAAATGACAAGAATTTCTCTAGATTTTTTACAAATTGATGATTTATGATTGATTTAAAGAAGGGAAAGAGCTTGCTGGTTTAACTAGATCTTTGTAAATATATGCATACTTAATACTTGATTATGACTAATCATAATCAAACAAGAATGGGCTCATATTAACCGTCATCTTACGTTATCATGACTAATCATCCCCAATGGGAATCAAAGATTCCTTAACCAAACGCCCTAAAAAGTAAAATAAGATTAAGTGGACAAAAGAGTTTTGGGCTTTTGGGCAACTGGGTAGAAAGATGATCACTTTCTGACTGTATTATACATGAATGAAATATGTTATACAGCTCAAAGAGATTCATTTACAATTATTGACTTACATAGAAATTAAGAACATCATAGTTTTGTTTCCAATGCGTCATAATCTAACACAAAATGACAGATCCTACTGACAAAATAAGCACTGAAAATACAACAGATAATAAAGTAACAGATTTTGGAATACTAGCCTTGTCCTTCCTAATTGCCATCCCTTCAATAACTGCATAATTCGCCATTAATATGTAAAACGAGAGAGAGATTTGTCCCACCATCTTTCTCCAATCGCCAAAACTATCCATGAACATTATTCTAACAAGGCCTCCAAGGAACGATGCAATGTTGACAAGAATTATTGTGACCAATGGGACAAGAAACATGGTTGGTGCCTGGAAATCAAATATTCCCATTTGGTATCTTTTAACTTCTTCATCATCAGAAACTTTGTTAGTAGGCAAGAAACTGGCTTCACCCAAACCAAGCATATTCAGAAAAGCATCCAAGCTTCCAGAGGCAAAAGATGTAACTGATTGTATCATCCATATCCTCCGTTCGTTTATCCATGTCCGGATTTCCCCACCGGTTATCAGAATCTCGTATAAGTTTTTTGCAAGAGAAGATATGAAAATGAACAAGAATATGCTGAAATATGGATCTGAAACCTGTGAGACAAGAAAATGTCGAGTGAATAAAAAACATGTAGACAAAGAATTCCTTGTTAAACCAAGCATTTGAGTTCTGCATTTTGCTTTACCTCAGGATACAGAGGAATGGCATTAAAGAGACAGAGTTGAGGTATAATAGCAAAGCCCCAGAGTGAGAGGGAATATAGAAGAGGCCAAAATGCCATATCTATATAGGTCATACTTTGAAGGAAAGACATCCTTGGAGGTGCATAAATGAGAGGGCAAAACTGAGGAGAGATTGCTACTTGAGTCAATCCAGATGCAGCTCTCGAGCCGTGAATTAAAACTTCACCTAAATTTGTGGTACAAGTTCCCAAGAATTGTTGCCTCACTGGATTAAGATATGCAGATTTCCAGCCTTTGCATTGTAATTGAAAGCTAGTGAAGATATCTTCCATCACACAAAAATGCAGAAAACCCACCTGCATATATATAATGAAAAAGAAGGCAATTGTGATTATATTGTTCTGTTGCTGTACTATCTGAAAGTGTTTTCTTTCACTTTTCCTGGTTGATTACTTAATTTACTTACATTTATACCCCATGTCGTCTGATCTTCGTAGGAGCAAGAGGCTAAAATTTTGGCCTCTTCCAGCAAAATGCTTGAAGATTTCCCATCAGTGATGAAACTAGGCTTGTAGTCCTGACGAAGGGTTTTAATGAACTCATTGGATGGACCAAAAGATCTCTTAAGCTCCATAAGGTCTAAACCTGCTGTATATTCCACATTAACAAGTCATCATGGTTATTACTTCAAGCAAAAGCAAGTCTTATTTTCAACTTAGAAATCATAAAAGATCTATTGCAACAAAAAAGTTTAACTGACCTTCTTGCTTAAAACTGCCCAATAATGCCTCTCTCTTGATATAAAAGTTGGTGCCACACATCCCTGGTCCTCTCAGGCCATCCACACCATGAAATTGTATCTATAGTCAGGGAAAAGTTAATAAATCTCTCAAAAGGTTAATTTGGTTTTTTTTTTTTTTTTTTCTCAAAGTCAGTAATAACTAACTAATTAGCAAATAGTATATCTTTCAACAAAGCTTACATCAGTTGCATATATATGGAAATACCTTAAATATAGAACGATATGCACTGTCGTAGATATCGTGTTTACTAAGGTTCCGAAATGTTTGAGGGAACTGAACATATGCTAGAGAGGAAGCTATGTGAGGATCAAGATGACAACACATGGCTTGCCTTGCTGAAGTTGGGTCATTGCAGTACATATCACAGTCAAGCACCAGAATGTAAGGAGAATTGCTAATCATAGCCGAAACACGAAGCTGCCATAACCCATTTTGATTGTTAGCAGAAAAACAAAAGGTATATGCATAGATATGATTAGGGATGGAAAATTATGCAAAGAATGGGAATTAAGAGTAGAGTAGTGTGTTCATAGTGCATACGAGGACATTGAGGTTTCCAGCCTTGAAATTATGATGATGGGAAGGCCTTTTCTCGCGAGCAACATAAACAAGGAGAGGCATCTTAACTTCACCATTTTCTTCAAATTCCTCATTGGAATACTCTTGCATAACCTACAAAAAGAGTTCATGATATCAACTTTATCTTGAAAAGGGTACTACTTCACAAGCTAAGAGCTTATAACTAAAGCCTGTTTTTTGAGTAATGAATTAATCTGTAATATAAAACTATAGTATTTGCTAAGAGTCAATTTCATCTGGTCTATTCATTTAATCAACCGAAGGAAGAAAAATTGGTCAACTAAATGTTTGGAATTGAATAATAATAATAATAAAATATATATATATATATAGTATATTAAAAGTAATCAATCTTGTCAGATTGAACAAATAATTGGTATGAAAATGTCTAGGATCAATGTCATGTGCCCTATGATGCTGACACAATATTGATTACATTATTATGTCTTAGCTAGCTTTCAACATCGGATAAATTCATTTTTTTAAGTTTTACTTTATCAGTATGATAATTTATTGACTTAAATGTAAGACATACATACCTGAATGGTAGAAGGGTGATCACGACTATTGCTAGTGGCTCCACCTGCCTCCACCACCTTCCTATGTTCTTCTGCAACTTTTCTTATCCGTTCCTTGAACTTCTCATATTTTTCCTAAGCCAAAAAGAGAGCATAAATAAAACAGGATTAATCATGTATTAAAGCTACTTGATTTTCATATAATACTACATTAATTACTTGATTTTCATGGAAATACCTTAATCTTTTGCCTCTCTGCCTCGAAAACAGAGCTCTTACTGAAGTTTCCATGGTCATAATCTTCAAATCCTGAAAAATAAACCTCAGGGCAACTAGTCTTGATATCAAATCTCTTACAAAACGGAAGCCATGACTTTGCAAACTTCCAAGCCTCCTTGGTACCATGCAAAGTTCTATCAGAACCACCGTCGTCAGAAAGATAGACATGGAGCTTTTCAGGCGGATAGTCAAGCGCCATAGCCGAAATCACAGTGTTCATAACGTCCACGGTGGGTTCCCTGTCTGGATCCGCCGTGCAAATAAACACATCGATGGCCGGAAGTTTGTCATCACTGGGCAATCTCTCCGGAAACACCGTACGAGTAACGGGTCGCCATCGATAGGCTTGTCCGAGGAGCCATGAAACTGAGAGAAGCAACTCGGAGGCAAAGATTAGAAGCCATGGGAGTGTTGGGATGGTTCTGTTTTTGGTTTCTTGGAACAGGAAAGAAGCCCTGTAAGAAATTAAGAAAACTATGGCGATTGAATGGAGGAGTGCATGTGACCTGTTAATGATCATTGCTAACTTGTTGACATTGCAGAGATGGAGAGGAGGAGAGCTTGAGCTTGAGCTTGAGCTTGCCATGGCTTCTCTGTTTTTTGTTTGCTCTTGCAATGGAAGTGAACATTAATATATGTAGTTGATCAGAGAGTAAGACAGGCGTGGGCAGCAAGTCGAACGTGCAGCAAGTCAATTTATCGTACTAAACTTTCATGTGGCCTCCTTTGTTGACCAGATGCTAGATATGAAAAATTGTGAAGTTAGATTTCATTTGTGATAAACAAAAGAGTAATTGGCCAAAAAAGATAAACAAAAGAGTATAGTGGGTCTGATCTGAACCTAAACCCGACCCGATATAACTTATATGAAGTCCAAATCCGTTTATGAGCTTTAAACTATGCAAAGCCGTTTTTGGCCAAAAAGAACTATGCAAAGCCGTCTATGTTACCGGTACCCTATCCGAACATGATACGGATGGCCTATTCAACACCGAACAAGCCGTTTGGCCCAGCTTATTTAACAACTTATTTACTGAAAAAAGCTTAAGCTGGGGCAAATGGAAAATCCAAAAGTGTTTTCCAGAAGTGCTTTTCAGTTGTTTTTGAACTAAAAGTCAGAAGCTCTAAATTGAAGCTTATTCCAGAAGCACTTTTTCAGAAGAGCTTTAAGCTAGGCCAAACGGGCACTAATCCGGTGATAGGGTCGGGTACCTACTGAATAAGTATCCATTGTCATCCCAAGGCTTTCTTGATTGCCATTAGGGTGAAATCAAAACATCTATTACAACATACAGTATATGAATGCTCTTTAGTGCAAAAAGAATATGTGAATGCTCAAAGTATCAAATTGACCCATTTCTACAGGGCCGCCAGAGGTGAAAATCAAAAACCTCATTTCCTTTTAACTCATGGGGCCAACTTCATTTATCCATATAGGTAACAGACTAACAATACAGATAAAGAATGATACTCTAGTAGTTACATTTTGCTTTGATATTGGAAGCATTTGGCGCCTGCACCAGAAGATGTAACTGAACAAGCCCGAATCCTGATAAACTTGACAATCAAAGAGAAATATCTAGCCTCCTTTTCCTCTCATTTCCCCCCTTCTTCTTCTCTTGTGGTCCTTGAGTTGATTGGTTAACTTGGCACCCAATGTCAATCATATATAATAGTCAAAGGATATATAGTTCACATTTTCTCAAGTGTATTACCATAAAACTGGCATTCAGGGTAGGGAGCACAATGTGAAATTTCTTGAAAACTACATACACCAGCAACCATTTAGATTCGGAATAAGAATATATTGACAATACATATTAGTACAAAATATCATAACCCATACATAAACATAATGAATACCCTTTACTGTAAATTGCACCCCAGGATCATGAAACAACTATGTTTCAAGGAACTCTAATCTCTACCAAGGTTAACTTTTACCATATTCTACTAACCTAGCAGTTAGCAGTCACCAGAATATCTCTATTCATTAGCTCTATGAACGCAGTGTCTTGACAGTGGAATCTGCACATTTAATAGAAGAATTCCAAGTCAGATCCAATCTTCTAAAATTCAGGAATAGAGCCACATAACATACACAAGAGCTCTGAGAAGTGGCAACAACATACACAAACAAAGATAACTAGTCAGAAGAGAAGATGGGACAAATGCAACTAAAGTTCTTAAATTCATTTCTGATGTAATCCTCAGATGCAAAGGTTACTTCGATAAGCAATTCCTACATCCAAGTTTCAGGAAGAAATACCAGTAAATGTCTAAATGAAGTAGCAACCAAAAGGGAATGCTACAAATTTGCATTCAGGGTATTCAAGTTATCACAAAGACAAGATATTGTTG
Organism: Corchorus olitorius; assembly: GCA_001974825.2. Classification (NCBI taxonomy): domain Eukaryota; kingdom Viridiplantae; phylum Streptophyta; class Magnoliopsida; order Malvales; family Malvaceae; genus Corchorus; species Corchorus olitorius. The sequence goes on along the minus strand of AWUE01015823.1, from coordinate 23,387 downwards.
CCATTGGGGAAACATTGAGCTGATTACAAGATTCTTCTCATAATTAGGACAATGCTTATAATCGTGTTTCTTACTAAGACTCTGCTAGATGAATACACAAAAAGCCACCATTCTTTCAGAATCATCACAGAATCTCTAACATTAAAAAATTCATGCTGCAGAACTAAAGACTCAAACTTCAATAGTACTTAAGACGATAAGTCATAAATTACCTCTATCCAGGAGCAACTCTAGCCTTCCCCTTTTTCTTCTGCTCTACCATATACTGTTGAAGCCTCTCACCCTTCTTCCTTATGCCCTCGATCATCTCGTCTGTCGTCTCGATTATCTGCTTAGGTAAGTGAACCTCCAAGTAATCAAACCACTCACCTAATGTCATCTTCTCCAAATCCAACTCTACCCTTTCATCACAACTCTTCTTAACCTCATTATTTGCATCCTCCACTTTCTCTTCCTCTGGCGGTGATGAATTTAGCTCCTCCTGCTCATTCACTTCATCCATATTTATGGGCTCGGCTTCTTTTTCCTCTGATTTCTTTTCCTCATCCCTTTCATTACAACTCTTCTCAACCTCATTCTTCGCATCCCCTACTTTCAGTTCATTTCTCGATGATGAATTTGGCTCCTCCTGCTCAACCACTTCATCTTTTGGTATAAAGTCGGTTTCTTTTTCCTCTGATTTCTTTTCCTGCAATTTCCTTTTCCTCCCGGGAGGGCGGCCTCTCCTTCCCTGCGCATTCGATTCCTGAATTTCAGGAGCCTTGGGAGCAACTAACTCGTGATTCACGGAATCCAGATTCTTCCTACTCCTCGTAACCCTAACATTTGCTTTCTTCTCTAAATTCTCCAATTCTTTATTAACACTCTCCGTTTCGCTCTTCAAAGCCCTACCTCTCCTCGGTGGATTCCTCTTCTGGCTCTCAACCACCACAGGAACCTCCTCTGCCGCTCTTTCACCGCCATCCATCTTGATCAAGATCGAAGTGGTCTCTCCCAGCTTCAACATATTGCCGTCGCGGAGCTCCACCGGAGTCTCTTCGTTGACCTTATCGTTATTAACAGTCGTACCGTTAGAGGATCCCAGGTCTCGTACGATCCATTTCCCCGAGCTGAATTCGATGGTGAGGTGCTTCGAAGAAATGCCGGCATCTTTAATTGGAAAATTGTTCCCACGCATTACCCGTCCGATTCGAACCACAGATCCCGGTTTAAAAACAACCGTCTCACCTTTACGCGGCCCATCAACAATTATCAGAGAAATCGACGGTGAATCCATCCTCCGGCTCCAGCAAAGAGTAAAGAGAGTAGTGAAGAGAACTGAACAAACTAAAAAGTGGAAGCTTTTTGAAAGAATTTGAATCCAGTTGAGGCGGTTTAATTTTTATCACTTCAATTTAATTTCATATTTTTCGTTTTTTATCCGGGTTGAATTTGGACCCGGTTGAGGAGCCGGTGAGTTCACGGGTAACCCAAAAATGACGCAAGCCCACTTATAACAAAGCCCAAAACCAATATCTTTGGGTTCGCCCACGGCCAAGGCCCGGCCCAAAATCAAACCCTAAAAAATCTGCCGAAACCCATACAAAAATCTGATGATGTTAAGAAAAGAAAGAAAAACCCTAAACGTAATTTAGGAAAAAAAAATAGAGAAGAGAGGAGTGGACCCCACAATGTGTTAAGCCAATCAACATTTTTTGAAGGCACCCAAAACGAGTCAAGGCATATAGCCACCCCTTTTGTTTTTGTTTCTGCCCTCCAACATTTGTCACCGACCCTATTTCATAATATATATATATATATATTTATAATTAAATTTATAAATTAATCCCCCTTCTTTATTTTATTCTCTCTTTTTGCCCCTCTAAATTTTCATTTTTATTTATTTTTTTATCATTATCCTACCAAATAGTATTATTTTTTAGTATTTTAAGTAAATAAAAAATTAATTGATTGAATTGGAAAGAAGCAGCTGCCCTTGTTGGGAGACTCATCCATCATAACCAGATGCGCGACGCGGGTTGGATTCGGATTAATGGGGAAAACCCTAGATACCAGATGTGATAAAAAAAAAAAGCAAGCAAGCAAAAATTATTTTTTCATTTTTTTATATCTTAAGTGAAAAAAAAGAATTATAAATGACAAAATATATTTTTTTGACATCAAAATGACAAAATATTTAATATTTAGTAAATTATGAAAAATGAAGGATTTTAGTATTTTACAGTTTTACTACTATAAAATTATTAAATAAAAACAATTTTATTTTTTTTGCCTGGGTTCTCTTCTCTCTTCCTTTGCTCTTTCTTTCTCTCTCTCCCTCTCTCTTTTGCTGCTTCCCTTTTTTCTCTTTTGTCTCTCTTCCTTTCTCTCTCTAGAATCTCAAAGAGAGCTGCCATAGCCCCCTCATTTGAACCCGAAAAAAGAAAAAAATAAAAGAAAATAAAACTCTATTGACTCTTCCATTTAAGGTTCGTTTTCACCATTCGATCTATACGATGTTGTCAGAATCATTCTGATATTTTCATTTTATTAATTGGGTCTTTTTTCATTTTTGGTTTTCTTAGGGTTTGATTTTGATCGGGGTTTTGGGGGGTTTTCAATCTGGCGATCTTTGTTTTTTATTTAAGGGTTTAATTGGGCTTGCTGCTCATGCAATTCGATTTTGATTAGATGGTTTCCTTTTTGGTTCTCTTAATTTGAGTCTTCTGGATTCATTCATAAGATTCTATTTGGTTCATTTTTCAGCTAGATTATTGATTTTATTAAGAGTTTTCTATTAGGGTTTAATTGATTTTTGTATTTTATTGTTGGGTTTTCATTTTGAGTGGTTGTTGTCCTTGAATTTGTCTAATTAATTAATGATCGACTTTTTGAAGTTTTATATGGTTTTATGTGATTTTCTGGAACTTTTGGAAAACTTGGGAATCAATAGCTGACGCACCAAATAATCGCGTCAGTATAGTTACTTTTGGGTAATTTTAATTGGAAAAGGCCGTGGATATTTTGATGTAATTTCAGCTTTTAATTTTGGGTTTTGGATGCTGATAATTAAGTGGAGGCTATATGTCTATATGGAAGTGATATATTTAATGATTTTTCAATTCAAAGTGAGCTTTAAGAGTTAATTTTGAGTGGTTTGTTATCTGGATTTTGTACTGTGTAGCAAGTGAAGCTGAAAGAGTGTAAGGAGGAGTTTTTGAAGTGGGAAAATGGCTGGGGTTGCAAGTGAGGAGTCTGGAGTGGGAAGGTCTGTGGAGGGGATTTCAAGCGGGCAGCGTTGCCAATCAGGGGAAGCATTGGCAGAATGGCGGTCTTCTGAGCAGGTGGAGAATGGAATACCTTCAACCTCCCCCCCTTACTGGGATTCTGATGACGATGATGATGGAGGTAAGGTTTTGGATTCCTTTCATGTTTTGTTGAATGCTCTAATTCTTTTGAATGTGAGTTTCTGTGTTGTCTGTTTATTATTAACCCTTATAACGTCTATTGGAACTTTAGGTTATGGTTTGGATATTAAATCCGGTATGCTATCCAAAAGCAACGAGTGAATGAAAACAGGGAGGGGCATGATAATTGGCTTGTATTCAGTTATGGGTAGTCTTTTGTGAAATTTCAGTCTATATTTTCGAAGTGATGATGTGTTCTCTAATGTTTAGAAATTACCCATTAAAATAACTATAATTGTTGGATTAGGATTTTGATTATGTATATAGATTGTACCCACAATTGTTTGGTATGGATGGGTTTGGGTTGCATATTGTCATTTCCTACTGCAAAGTTATTTTTTTCCCAAGCTCATTGATGGAATTCTGCAGTTCCAGAAGGAGCTATATACTTCAGATTTTTATTTCCTTTTTTAAATGTCATCTGGAGTACTACAAGGTTTTTTTGACCGGAAACATATCTTCTCGGTGCATAATACCATGGGAGAAACATTTGATCTGAGAGGTGATTGACTAGCTTGCTAATGGATGATGCTTGTTCTGAACTGTATTAGCATACTAAAAGTACAAATTGACCTGGTGTAGGGAATATTTTCCAAGTTTTTTCAACCTCTACTTTTTGATATCGCCATTTCAAGTATCAAGTGCTTGGAATGTGTTTTTGTTATTATTCCTTTACCAATTTAAGTATCAAGCGTTTGGAATGTGTTTTTGTTATTCTTCCTTTATCTTATGATCAAATTTCTTAAGCTGAGTTTACTTTTTTTTAGGGCCGAAACCTTCTGAATTATATGGGAAGTATACGTGGAAGATAGAGAAATTTTCACAGATTAACAAAAGAGAACTTCGTAGTAATGCATTTGAAGTTGGTGGCTACAAGTGGTATGGGCATATATATAGAATTGGCTGTTATGATTTTACTTTGCTTTGTCAAATTGATAACTTTTTTTCTGGAATCTTTGTTCTTTCATATGAATCTTATCATTTCAGAATCATGTGTGGGAAATATCTGCTTGCGCACACACACATAAACGCATGGCCTTTTAGCAAGGCAAATTTCTGAGTTTTGATTTTAGATGTTTGCATGGTTGACAGGTATATTTTAATTTATCCACAAGGTTGCGATGTTTGCAATCATCTCTCCTTGTTTCTCTGTGTTGCTAATCACGATAAACTTCTTCCAGGTTTGTTATTATCGTAAATTCAACATCATACTTATTATCATTAATCTTCTACTTCTGCTGTTGAAATCATTTTTCTTTTTTCTATTCTGAGACAGGTTGGAGTCATTTTGCACAGTTTACGATAGCTGTTGTCAATAAAGATCCAAAGAAATCAAAATATTCAGGTTGGTTGGCTCAAATGCAGTTTAATTGCTCTAATAGAGATCATGGACTTTTAGTAACTTGCTGCGGATGGCAGATACTTTACATCGATTCTGGAAGAAAGAGCATGACTGGGGGTGGAAAAAGTTTATGGAGCTCTCAAAAGTTTATGATGGATTTATAGAATCTGACACGCTAATTATAAAAGCTCAAGTTCAAGTTATCAGGTAATCAGTAATATATTAATGAGCAAAGCTCTGTGGGTGGGCTTCATTTAATGTTGTTTATATGAGTTGTAGTTGGTACATATGGATTTTGATTTTCCTCTTCATGTTCATCGACACATCTTTTGGAATCCCTGGTTTCAGTGAATATAGGGATGAAACCATTGACTGATTATCCTTTTCACTCTTTCACTGTATTATAAATGACAAATTTGGCTTAGTAATGAGGTCATTATTGTTTAAGAAGGTTCCTTGCATTGTGTTACATATTTTGTATACATCTCATTTAATTTCTTGTTCTAAATTTGCAGGGAGAAAGCAGATCGGCCGTTTCGTTGCCTTGATTGTCAGTATAGGAGAGAACTTGTTAGGGTATATTTGACAAATGTAGAGCAAATTTGTCGCCGTTTTTTGGATGAGAGACGGGGCAAGCTAGGGAAGTTGATAGATGACAAAGCTAGGTGGTCAAGGTAATGATGTTGTACTCTTTACTCTTGTTCATTCAAAATTTACGTGGAACACTGAATATCAATTTCCAGTGTGTGCAGCATCTGTGTTTGAGAGGTATCTATGTATGGATGTATTCCATTGAGCAAGTTTTCCTATTAATTGGATTTTGTGGTTCCTTGTATTATTTTGAAAATTTTTATCTTTGCTATCATAAAATCAAATTTCTTCTTGCTTTGATATTATGTATTAAAGGTGGCCTTATTTACATTTGACTAAGTGGTTTTTTTGTACTCTTATAATGTTTTTGATGGCATATGGGGTGATTTTGTTTTTCGTCCAGCCATTGCCTTTGTTGTTGCCTTTTTTTCTTCAACTAATTGCTCGTAATTGTTGCAGCTTCTGTGATTTCTGGTTGGGAATTGACCAAAATGCCAGGCGCCGAATGTCCAGGGAGAAAACAGATGTGATTTTGAAAGTAGTTGTGAAGCACTTTTTTATAGAGAAGGAAGTGACATCTACTTTGGTAATGGATTCACTTTATAGTGGATTGAAGGCTCTAGAAGGCCAGAGTAAGGGCAAGAAAGCGAAGTTAAAATTATTGGATGCTGATGAAATGCCTGCTCCTATTGTTCGTCTAGAAAAAGATATGTTTGTCTTGGTGGATGATGTGCTACTACTTCTAGAAAGAGCTGCTTTGGAACCATTACCCCCGAAAGATGAGAAAGGTCCTCAAAACCGAACGAAGGTAAGTGTTTTCAAACATTGATGATCGGATATTTTGAGTAAGAACATAGCATGGCTTTAAGCAATTACAGAGTAATTTCTAAAGTTCCATTTTGAATTATATAGAGTTGTGAAGACACATTTGATTCTTCTTTTTTCTTTTGTTCTTCGAAATACATGATTTCTTTCTTGCTGTCTTATATGATATAATGCTATTCATTTCTTCAAGTTAATGCTGTTCCATAAACCTCTCTGCAAAAGATGACTGAAGCCCCTCACTTGGCTTATTTATTATTGTTTTATCGGGCAACAATTAACAAAGCTTTTTTTTTACATGCACATCAATCTTTTTTTTTTTGGTGCTCACAATGCTTCTTTGTTTTTGTGTGTGTAGGATGGGAATTCTGGGGAGGATTTCAACAAGGATTCAATTGAGCGTGATGAAAGGCGTCTTACAGAATTGGGTCGCAGGACAGTGGAAATATTTGTTCTCGCTCATATTTTTAGGTAGCATATTTGCTATCTTTACAGTCAAGTACTAATAGCTTGTTGATTTTTATCCATTGCTTAAGGAAAAATTGGTATTTATCCTTTTTGACTAGGACCCACCACCAAATGAGACATAGATGATGTATAAATATAAGATTGTTCATGAGCATGTATTTAACATTTTCTTGTTTCTCAAGGGAGTATTAACTCAACTGATAGATGGCTTCGATGGTTCATGAGCAGCATGTATTTAACTAAACCGTTTTAAAGTGATGGACCCAAGGGAGTATTAGCTATTAACTGTCAAATATGTTGCTGCCTTTGTTTCTTGGAAATCAAGGACAGAAGGAAAACAGTATGGCATTAGGACGACATCAGGGGGTGAATATTTTGATGAGAACTGCAATAAAACTAAAATGGATTGATGTGCTCCTCTATCTTTTCCCAAGACATTTTCTTTTGTTGTTAAATTGCTAATTTTGATGATACAAGTCTACTATAAGTCTATAGATGCCCTAATATTTTTGTTTATATACAGCAACAAGATAGAAGTTGCCTACCAGGAAGCTGTTGCTTTGAAGAGACAAGAAGAACTTATCCGTGAAGAAGCTGCATGGCTGGCGGAAAGTGAGCAGAAGGGTAAACGAGGAGCATCTGAAAAGGAGAAAAAATCAAAGAAAAAACAGGTATAATCCTTTGTTTTTTCTTGCCATTGTAGAACCTTAGCAGATACAAAAATTAATGTGCTCCTTGCCCCTCCTGAGAACAGAGCAATGGAACAAAATGAGGTTTTACATTTTCCAAAAGTAGTCTTTCTGGGTATTAGAAAGATCCCTAATGAATGCAATTGAAGTAAAATTCCCTAACACTTCCATTGTTGAAAGAGTTTAGAGGGGAATAGTAAGATATTAAAGTTTTTCTTTCTCCACTGAATGTGTCACATTTCTCCTGCTCTCAATTGCAGGCTAAGCAAAAAAAGAATAATCGGAAAAGCAAAGATAAAGGGAGGGAGGAGAAGGCTAGTTTGGCAGCAGAGGAGAAGCACGAAGAAGACCACGGCAGTGATGAAAAGGATGCCTCCATGATGGTGGAGGTGCAGCCAGTCCCTGAAAAGTCTGATGTTCTTGGGGACGTTTCTGATGTTTCCGACTCAGTTGATGGTACCACTGAAGTTCCTCAGCCTGACTCAGAAGACAGAGATGCTAGTCCTGTTAACTGGGATACAGATACATCTGAAATTCATCCTCCCACAGAAGCCAGTAGTAGTGGAATATGTGGACTATCATTTGTACAAAATGGAGTAGCTGATAAAAGGAGCACATCGATAATGGATGATAGTTCATCAACTTGTTCAACAGACTCAGTGCCATCAGTGGTGATGAATGGGCCCTATAAAGGGAACTCATTTTCAAACAACCATAGTCAAAAATCACCTAGCAGGTAAAGTATTAAATAGGTTTACTTTCATGCTTCTGGATCACATGACAAGGTATTCATTTGATCTTGATCTTCACATTTGTAGAGGAAGGAACCAACGAAGTAAAACATCTAGTGACAGCAGTAGTTGGACCATGGAAACTGATAATCGGGCTTCCTGTCCTGCGTTAGATGCAGGGGACCCTAATGATGTTTCTGAAAGTAGCAAGGCCGGTGAATCTGAGTCTGAGGCTGCTGTTTCCTCCTTGCCGGATCAGACAAAGTGGGTTGAACAGGAGGCTGTTAAGAAGGTAGCGTATATATACTCTCTGTACCATCTAATCAAGCTCTCAAACTTTCATTACTTCACACTTGCACTGCCTTTTTTCGCTGGATGTGTTTCATGATTGACATTTTCTTTTCAATGTAATAGGAAGTTGTTCTGCTGCAAAAGAAACCAATCACTCAAGATCAAGTTGATTTGGAAAGACCTAAAGAGAAGACGGCTGCCATACCATCCTCTCCAAGAAGCCCTTCCAGAAATCTGCCACCTACTGCTCAGTTTAGGTCAGAGTACAGAAGTGCTGGCAGTGTAGATTCTATGCCAGTTAGGAAGGCGTCTTCAAACAGCCTACAACAGAGTGATCAACCTGCATCTTCAAGTGCATCGTTTCAAACAACTGGTATATCAAAATCTGAGACTCAGAAGGCTGCAACTCCGAAACCAACTGAAAAACCTATAACCCCACAATTGCCTGTGGTGTCAAGGCCCTCCAGTGCTCCTCTAATTCCTGGTCCCAGGCCTGCTGCTGCTGTTGTTTCTATGATTCAGACAGCTCCTTTTCTTGCCCGTTCAGTTAGTGCAGCTGGCCGTTTAAGTCCTGAAACATCATCTGCTGCTAGTTACATTCCTCAATCTTACAGAAATGCCATAATGGGTAACCATGTTGCTTCTACTTCAGCTGGGTATACTCATCCAAATTCCCCTAGCTCGGGAGTCAACCCATCACCAGCATACTCGCAGCCACCTGCCTTGGTATCTGCACCAGTGTATATACCCCAGAGCTCCGAGATGATAGAGCCAACTTCTGTCCAACTCCAATCAGGCTTTCCATTTGGCATGGTAACTAGAGATACCTTGCCAAGTGCACCCCAGTGGATGGAGAGTTCTCAAAGGGATGGCAGTAGAAATATGCACCCGGATCCTTCATTGCTTAGTGAGATCCAAAATCTTGACTTGTACAAGCCTGTGCATAATGGATCCCGGGAACACTTCTCTACAGAGTTTCCGGCCTGTGCATCTGGACGTCAGAACCAAGGTGTCTTGGCTGATGAGTTTCCTCACCTTGACATCATCAATGAATTGCTTGATGAAGAACACAATGTTGCTAGGGTAGGACCGGGCTTCCATAATCTTGGCAATGGGTCACAGCTATTGAACCGGCATTATTCTTTTCCGTCCAATTTGGGAATCTCGGGTGAGATGGGATCCTCGAGTAGCTCTTGCAGGTTTGAGCGAGCACGGAGTTACCACGAGGATGGGTTCCAAAGGGGTTACAGTAACATTTCGGGCAACCATTTCGATACACTGAGGGAATTTATTCCGCAAGCCAGCCCCTTGCCATATACCAATGGACAAATTGATGGATTGGTTCCAACCCAGTGGCCGATGGCTTCTTCCGATCTGTCTTTACTCAGCATGAGGACTGCAGAGGGTGACAACTACCCGTATTACAGCCCAGAGTATTCTAATCTGGCATGTGGCGTCAATGGCTATACAGTATTCCGACCATCCAACGGACACTGAGAAAGGTAACCGGCGATGGATTTCACCCCCAACAACAGTAAAGGTTGCTTATCCCGTGTAATAATGTATCTTGAGGAAATTTGTTGGGTCTTAGCTTTGGAGTGAGTTTGTAATCTTTTCATAAGGAAAACATTTTGTAAAGAGTGTTACATCCTTCTTTGCATCCAGCATTCTTAGTTTTATTAGAAATGAAGCTTTTGATATTTATTCTCTTCTCAGGTCTTTTTCGCTTACCACATTCCTCTACTGACTGGCTACCATAATGTAATTTTTCTTTCTGCTACTTTTAAGCCCTGCCGGTTCTGACTCAGCTCAATCAAATTTCAATTAAATTAAAAGAAAAAAGGAGGAAAGGAGAAAAAGGAAGAAAATTAAATATTTAAGTGACTGAAGAAGTCTTAAAATAAGTCTATTAAAAGGGCTTAAAAAGCAAGTTTCGTTAAAAATCATCCCACATAAGGATTAATCGTGACTTAATAGACAAAATGACCCTCCAACTATTTCCAAAGACAAAAAAATGGCACTTGAACTTTTGATTGGGAGAATTAAGCCCTTCAATTATCAATTTTTGGACAATTTAGCACCTCATTGAATGGGCTTTGATCACCTGAAATAAAAAGAAGTAAATGATTATAGATTAATAGACAAAACAATCCTCGAACTTTGATATAGAAGAACAAAATAGTCCTCAAAGTTTGGTAAAATAGGATAAAATGTCTCTTGGAGTGGCTAAATTGTCCCGAAATTGCCGATCAGAGGGTTCAATTGTCCCAATTAAAAGTTCAGGGCCATATTATCCCTTCTTATTTCTGTGATAGTTCGAGGCATCATTTTGTACATTAAGCCAATTAATAGTAGATCATTAAAATGGATACGGATAACCGGACTCGAGGAAGAAGCTTCGGAATGCTTACAGATTATTTAAACATGTTAGCTAAAAATTATTATATATTTTATATATTTAAACTTGACTCATTTCTGTTGAAGAAAAGTAGAAAACCTGATGCCACTACCGTTGGGTGATTCCCAATTTGATACGAAGTTATGTATTTGGTCGTTGTCTAGTTTCCACTGCAAACTTTGAAGGTCTAACTTCCAAGCATCCATGAAACTTCCTTATAACCTTATGACTGCCTAAATCCGCCATGATGAATCAGAGATAAGAATGTAGAAAAACAAAAACCTTGGGATTCAAATTCAAGTCCAATTCCAAACAGCCTCCTCCCCTCAATTTCCTCATTCTATTCTTACGACCCATTCAACATTTTTTAAATTCTTTATACTTCATTAGAAAATAATAAACCCCAAAAGCAGTCATCAGTCAAAACTCAAAACCTTAATTCTTTTACATTATTTATAGCTATAATAATATATAATAACTATAAATACCCCCATTTCCTGCATGAAATCATTCATAAATTATAGCTTTCTTATTCCCACTCAAGTAAAAAAAAAAAAAGAATCATGAGGGTTCTTAGCATTGCTTTGGCAGCTCTTCTTCTTCTTTTTCTTTTACAAATTCAAACACTTAATGCCAGTAGGCTTTTGCACGAAGAGAGTAAGTTGGTGAAGAAACTAGACTTACAGTCTCTTCAGAAAGGCCCTGTTCCTCCATCAGAGGGTTCATCTTGCACCAACGTTCCCGGCAATGGTGGCCCAGGCTGCCCATTGAATGAAATGCACTATGCCGGCGGCGCTGCCCTGCCTCGTGCTGGTACTTTTCCATCTCTCACGGTTCAATTCGGTGTTGCCACTGGTCAGAAATGAATGCATCATTTTTATGTTTTTCTTGGAACTGAAACTTGAAGCTAAGCTGCAGGTTTCATTTTGCCAGTTGAGTTATGGACCAAAATTTACAGGTCCTAACATGAAGTTATTTAATTTGTTTCTGTTGTTTTTGGATTCAATTCTTACACCAATGTAATCTTAAAATAAAGAGAATTTAATTTGTTCTTTTATTGTAAAGGAAAAATATCCATTTTTGTACATATATATATATATATATATATATATTCAAAGATTAATGAATAAAAAGGGTTCCCCTGAAGAGGCCCTCTGTTTTTGTTTCAATCATCCGAATCTGTTTGTTTACCAAGAAAGTGGAACAAATAGGATAAGCCAAAGATGATTTAGTACTTATTAATATTTTTGGCAATTAATTTAGTACTTATATATTTATTAATGGCTTAAAAAATGACTTGTCTTATTGTCATTATCATTTGCAACTGGGAATCTTGGTGGAATCTGACTAAGAGATGGCTAATCGTTTAGATTAGGATTAAAGTTGCGTGCTCAAGTTAATTGAAGAATCAACAGAATATTGAGTTTGGACTATAATTAAATGCCGGTCTTGAGGAATTTGGTGGGCATTGAGTTGCCTCTCTTTTGAGGCTTTGACTATATCCAATCAAAACTAGAAAATTAACAATGCATATTTTAGGGAGCAACCACAATTTAAGATATAAGAATTAAAATTCTCTTGTGTATACAATATAAATACCTTTTACCTTTCCTAATATACCAAAAGCAAAAATGTTATAACCATCCCACTATCTTACACTCTTGGTGTAAGTAATATATATATTTGGGCGTGTTTCTAAAATTAAGGGGAGTTACACTTACCATACTATTTTAGGAAACAATTTTCCATATACTCTATATTCTATCGCCAAGTTTAACAAGCATAACTGATATTAATAAATATAAGCATTAAATAGAATAAAGTGAAGTTAATTAGGAAGAGGATCAGTTACCTTAACCCTCCTAAGAAAGACACAACTTCTTAATTTCTTTGTATATTTTATATTTGGATAATTATTTGATACACCGGCGGTGTAAATTTTGGACTCCACAAGCGGGTTGTGGAGTTGACACATGTCCATTTTTTGAATTAATTAAATTTTAAATATTTCAATCTAGTCCCTAGAGGACACATGTCACCCTTCAGGACCCGCTTGTGTAGTCTGCTAAACTCCACCACCGGTGTATTGTATAATTTGCCTTTATATATACTAGTCTTCACTTCCACGTGCCTTGCACGTGACCCATCCTGTTTTTAGTAAATAATAAATTTAAGAATTAAATATTAAAAAATACAAGACTAACCCAATTGATCCGAGTCCTAAATCCGAAAAATCCAAAACCCGAGTGACCTGAGACCAAAACCCGAACCCACTTGACCCTAGACCTAGCATACCCGAATGATCTGAACCCAGATGAGTCAAAACCCGAATGACCCGAGAAAATTATAAACTAAAATTATATTTTATTCAATAAGATCCACATTATTATAATTTTAACCATTCTAAATTATCATTTATTCAAACCCAGCTGAGCAATAACTTAAGAAAATTACCTGACTCATTTGACCTAGACTCAGATGATTCGAAACTTGTCCAACCCACCTCATTGACTCCTCAAACTTTATAAGTCAAAGGAAATAATTACATGTTACTCTTTTTTTTTATTTTTAAAAACTTTAAATTCTTATTATACACTCCAATACATTAAACTACCAATACACACTCCAAAAATAGAAAAAAGGTTAATCACAATAATTAAATTTTAAATAAATAAATTTTTAACTTAATTAGTTTTAAAAAATGATGAATAATTAATGATTAGTTTTAAACTTGATAATAATACTTTTATTAGTTTATATTATAATTGAAATGGGTCCAGATTTAACAAAAAGTCTCAAATTTTTTAAAATTAAAATGGTAAAAATAAAATATTTATAATAATATTGAATTTAATTAAATAAAGATTTTTTAGTAGAATAACTGTAAAAGTTTATTTCTAAAAAAATTGTAAAATTTAAAAAATTTCATTTAAGAAATATATTTAAAAAATTCTAATATATATAAGTTTTTAAAATAAAATAGTAAAATGGTAAAAATAAAATAGGTATAAGGATATTAGATTTAATTAAATAAAAATAGAGTTTTTAGTTGAGTAAAACTGTAAAAGTATATTTAAAAAATTCTAATATATAAAATTTTTTTAATTAAAATAGTAAAATGGTAAAAATCATAAAGATATTAGATTTAATTAAATAAAATTAGAGTTTTTAGTTGAGTAAAACTATAAAAGTTTAAACAATGGCATTTAAGAAATATATTCGAAAAATAAAGGTATAATGGGTGATTCAAAAGTTTTACAGGTGAACGTACTTTTTAATATAGTATAGATTTTACTACTTAATAAAAGAACAATCTTGGATGGAATTGAGTTTGTGGAAAGTGACTAAGTTAATAAACGTTGAGTATACGCTAAGAAAGATAATAAAGGGAAATATGTGATTGTAATTAATTTCTCTCTTCATCCATGAAATATGGTTTATTTGTTTGATGAAGATAATGACGGATAATTTGAATAAACATACGGCTTATTAGCTTTTTTATCCCTGATTTCTGAGGCTAATAAGGACATTTTGCCCCTATATTAAAATTGAACAATTTGCCCCTTTGTCACCCTTTGTTAGGAGGTGAAATATCTTGAATTTGAGAAATTTAGGAGGTTAATTATCTTGAATTTGAAAATTTAAGGGGCAAATTATCATGATTTGAAGTTTAAAGGGCAAAATGACCTAATAGTTTAGGGAAAAAAAAGGCTAATAAACCAATTAAAATCCTATCTAATTAAGTTTGGTAAATGAATAGATAATTACTATATTACTGTAGAGTTATACTAATATTAGTATGTACGAAAATTGACATTATCAGCTTATTTACCATTGAAATTTAAACTGGATCAACCACAATCTTTTTTTTTTTTTCGGTGAAACCACAATCTTTTATACACTCTACACTAGTACTTTTTTTTTATATATATACTTTACACACTATATAGTACTATACCTTAGCTTAATCTTCTTAAACAATGGTTAAAATCTGATTATACTTGAAATATATTTAACATGAATATATTTGTGTATAATAATCCAATATGTCATATTGAATGCATTCTTTAACTATTGATGTTCATGAATATATTTCATACTTCTTAATGGAGAAATATATATGGCATCAAGGAAGTTTCATGTGCTTGTATGTATAATCCTCATGATCAGTCTTCAGTTGTTTGGTAAAGCAATAGAAAAAATGGTCTAAAACTATTATTTTAGGTTGACTCTCATCACATTAAATCAAATAATCATATATATATATATATATATATATCCAAGTCATCTTTCATATATATATAGGATAAAGTCAAATTAAATAATCCCATTTTATCTTTTAATAATGGTTATTATCTTTTAGTTAAAGAAATATAAACTTAAACTTGATGCAATTAACTGAACAATTTTCAAGTTGCTTTGGTGATTAGTTTTTGAAATTTTAAATAGAATGGTTTTTTTTTAAAAAATTTTAATTTAATTAAAAACAGAGTATTATATTTTTCATGTTGATTTTCCTTGGGCATGTGCTCATTCAATTATCAATATGAATCACATTTCTTTTACCAAGAAAATGTTGAACTTTGAATTGCATCATCAACATCATAATAATATAATAGTATAATATTTGACTAGTCTAAGGTAAACAAAAAAACCGATGGTGCATTTGAAATTTTGCATGCTATAGTCTTAAATTTCAAGCTTTTCGTAAGCTTGTTCTTGACCCCCCATTAAGGTTGACATGGTAAACATAGGGAAGCATCTTGGTTTTTTCAGTTCTAATTAAGCTTTCAATTTTTTATTGTTGTTTTGTTGTCCCCTAAACCCCAACCATTAAAAGAAAAAACCCCAACCATAAAAAAAGGGGGAAAAAGAAAAAGAAGAAGGAAAAATCAAATACTATTATTTTCCAACCACCATTTTTTGAGTTACAAATTCATTAGTCAAAATAAAAAGTACTACTTATGTGTTTTCCGTCTGCTGATATCAAATTTCATAATAAAGTCTTAATAATTTAAGGGTAATTATTTGATACACCGGCGGTGTAAATTTTGGACTCCACAAGCGGATTGTGGAGTTGACATATGTCCATTTTTTGAATTAATTAAGTTTTAAATATTTCAATCTAGTCCCTAGAGGACACATGTCACCCTTCAGGACCCGCTTGTGTAGCCTGCTAAACTCCACCGCCGGTGAATTGTATAATTTGCCATAATTTAATTTAGCAAAGGGTTTTAGAATTCATAAATTTCCTCCCATTTGACAATGAAACTAAGGGTGATTATTAAATTGATACACCGGCGGTGTAAATTTTGGACTCCACAAGCGGGTTGTGTAGTTGACACATGTCTATTTTTTGAATTAATTAAGTTTTAAAATTTCAATCTAGTCCCTAAGGAACCCATGTCACCCTTCAAAACCCGCTTGTGTAGTCTGTTAAACTCCACTAACAGTGTATTGTATAATTTGCCATAGTATAATTAAACTTTAGCTGCAAGAAAATTGAAATCATCAATCTTAATCGTGATTTCAATAGGATGAAAAATAGAAACATTGACTCCTAGAAATGAAAAAATGACGAAGCCAAAATAACATATATTAATGGCCAAAAAAATGGTGAAAATTATCACCTTTATTCAAACAACTTATTGAGATCGTATAAGAATTTACAGGATTCACAAAAAAACAGGGTATAAGAGTATAAGGGAAAAAAAAAGTTAAAGAAGAAAAGAATTAATGAAGTTGGATGAATAATGCTTGTTATAGTTGTTGCTATACATAGCAATTATTCTCCTATGGAAGTAGTAGCAGCTGCAAACTTTATGACATCAATGCCAGTCGGAAATTCAGGGTGTGGCGGCGGCGGCGACCGAAAGAGATGGCCAGCGGCGTTGATCCCACTGATGCACTTTCCGGAGCCACCAGGGACGTTGCTGCAAGGAGAACCGCCGGAAGGAGGAACCGGCCCTCTCTGCAACGACTCGAAATTCGGCACAATTTTCCTGAATAATTGCTCACTTTGCCAAGGCCTTATTGCAGCACCCAATTGTGCAGAAATCAAAATGAATAACAAGACAGTCAATGGAACAGTAGTTCTTGCTTTGAGGAACCCCATAACTAATTTCTTCCTTTTCTTTGACAGATGATTAACTTTTCACTGCAACTCGATTTGTTCGAGGAAAAACTTAAAGCAAATCTCTTTGGGTTTTGCCTTTTTGGAGTTTTTTTTGCGTTTTATGTTTGGTGGAGATCCTTTAGCATGCAGAGATATATATATAGTTGCAGAAGTATGGGTAGTCGTTTGACTTAGACGGCGTTTGGCTGCATATCTTAATGCAAAGTCTTGCATTGACCTGGCAATATGGAATAAGAATTTTCAAAGTCGAATTACGCTATATGGAAAACACGGAATTACTTGATCCCCAAACATAATTAATATTAATCAGAGGCAGGTATCGTAAAAAAGCAAATATTGAAACACGAATACTCAAGTTTAACAAGTCCATACTAATTAACTGAAAATGGGAACATGTGAGTTTCAGTGAAAGGCCATACTAAACATTTGACATAGTCATCACTTACATAATCAACTTGCTATTTTTTTAAGGGTAATTATTTGATATACCGGCGGTGTAAATTTTGAACTCCACAAGCGGATTGTGAAGTTGACACATATCCATTTTCTTAATTAATTAAGTTTTAAATATTTCAATCTAGTCCCTAGAGGACACATATCACCCTTCAGAAGCCGCTTGTGTAGTCTACTAAACTCCACTGTCGGTGTATTATATAATTTGTCTTTTTTTAATCAAAATTTCAATCATTCATTGTTTTCCTTAATAAGGTAATTAATAAACTCTTAATTTCAGTGATTATGATTCTATTTCTAACTAGATCGAGTAACTCGATAAATTTTCGTATTTGGTGAACATCAAAATTTCTTATGCTGATATTGCTCTTAATTTCAATTATCATGATTCGATTTCTAACCAGCTCAATTAACTCGATAGATTTTCATAATATTTGGTGATGTAGAATTGAGATGTTTGACTGCTTGAGTCACGTTAAAGTTATTTTGCATAGCGGTCTCGAGTCTATGCAATGTGAGGAGAATTATGGAATGGTATGGGAGGGGCGCGTAGAACGGGTAAAGTGACTTTGATTTTGATTTCATAAGTAAATAGTAAGGAGGGGACCGGAATTGGTCAAACACGCACAAAGTCATATGCATATGTTTGAGATATTTTCAAAGTTCATAGTTTAAAGCCGCAAAACGGATTTTTTCAATTTGACTCGTGAGCTACAGTACTTAATTACTATAAACTTGTTTAGTCTTACGGTTAATCGGTAATGATCGATTTCTGCCTGCCTGCTTTATGTACATTCATATGGTCAAGGAGACAAAAACATAGGCAAGGCAAGAAAACACATCTGCATATGCTTCGACTTTTGGCAATATGATGTTCTCATTATTTGCGAGATTTGAGTTTGTCCATAAACACTTGAGTTGTTAGCTTGACTGTTAAGTATATCGTACATGTACCATGTGATCTTAAACTAAAGTCTCATTGCATATAGGTTTTGTGCCATTTTATGGACTTTGTGCCCTTTTATAGACGTAATTTTTATTTATTAAAATGTTATGTATGGCAAAAATTTCATTTTTAATCAATATTAACAGGTTGGAGATTACAACCCTAAATTAAGTAGATAGTAGACGAAGAAACTTTGAAGAAGATATATAGGAGAGAGTTCTAGTGGCTACTTAATGTTTTTCTAAACATAAAAGGATATTTATCTTCCCATTGTATCAGTGTCAATTGCATCACACAAGGAAAATGCGGGACAATCCGGTTTCCACTGCCATGCCCACAACAAAATCAAGTAAAATGTTGGGTCTTAGTTCCAATAACCATGGTTCAATCGCTAGGCATAAAAAAAAATCAAGGAAAATGGAGATGGACAAAATTTAAACATGTACACTTTCTCTTTTGAAATATGATGAATAAGGGGAAAAAAAGAATGATGTTGCCGAATGTTTTCAGTCTTTCCTTGTTGTTCTTCTATATTTGTGCAGCCTTAAAATGATTTAACCTTTATGTTTAGAAGGATCTCATGCTCACGCTTTTTCTTTTGGAATATGATGAATAAGAAAAATAATGATGTTCTCAATCAATGTGTTCAGTACTCTTCCCTTGCTGTTCTTCTATATTTGTGTAGCCTAAAATGATTTACCTTTTTTGTTTAGAAGGATCTCATGCTCGTCTGAGTCTTGTTCTTGGTAAAGCTGAGTTTCTTTGGGTTGATTATATAAACTCGAATTGAGATCATTTTTTTTCTCGCTCCAATTTATTGATTCCTTCTCAAGCTACTTCATAATCAGTCGTTTCCGAGCCCCCTTTTTACTATCTTCTTCAATGGTTCCCACTATGATCCTTAGAAACTTAATAGAAGGGATGCCACAAATAGAAGCATGCTACTTAATTAATTAATGTTAATATCGGGAAGAATCCTAAGCTTAATAACCTGGCTTCCAACAGCAATGTTCCTTTCGCCATCATTTTCCCTTTGTGAATTACTCAGATTTTCGCCCAACTTCACTGGCTTGAAATTCAGTTTGTTAGGGATGACTGAAATGCCACCTTTCGTCAAGCCAAGGCTAAGGTTCCTTTTCCCAAACCTTGCTTCGTCTCTCCTCAGAGGCAGCCATCGTTATCGCCACGAGCAAAGCTGTGAATCCTACCATCGTTTGCCCTCCTTCGCCCTCTCCCTCTGCTTCTTCCTCTACCACCACCCACTCCAAGGCTCTGAGGGGGTAGTCTGTCAGTCATGCCATCTTGAGCTGATCTCCCACGGCCACGGCCACGGCCACGACCACGACCAGATCGAGGAGAAACATAAGTTCTTCTAACCTTCGTTGTAACACTAGTGACCATACCGAGCTAGCTATGGCCCAAACTCAAGTCATTATTGTTCAAGCTAGACCTAGACAAAGAACCAGCATGGTTCAGGCCAACGTTTGAGTCTTTAGACTGAAAAAGCCAGCTCAAATGAAAGGGGTCATTGGAGAAAAAGTTGGTGTTGTTGGAATTGGCAGCCTGTAGAAAAAAAGATTAATTGAGAGGATAAAAGAAGATGAAGCAAATGAAAATGGTGATGAAAACTTTGGGATAGACGATGGGGAAAGCTAAAGCAAAACTTGAGTTTGTGAGTGAATCGAGGGAGTTACGTCTTGATTCTTATAACCGTTGGTCAGTTCCATCTAAGGATAAAATGGGGATTATTATGCAATGCCACATGGAAAGCATTCACCTTGGTTGTTCAGATATGAACGCTCATAGAAGACTCCAAAACCAAAACCACTTCATTAGTTTTGCTCTCAATGGAAGGTTGAAGAGGCTTTTCAGGTATTAGATGGAAAGGAAATAAATTTTCATAAGATGACCAGATTTATTTACTATGTACTAACCTTTTATAGCTCAAGAATTCATATTCTTTCATAGGAAAGAAAATTCATATAGGAGTGGGGTTATGTATTTGGACGAGAGAAGCTAACAAATTAAAATGAATCATATTGTTTAAAGAAAAAAATGAGTGAATATCATAAAGTCTAAATGCTTAAACTGTAAAGGATTTCTATTCAGATGTATATAGGAGAACTTAATAGGGATTTATTTAATTTGTACTAAGAATATCATAAAATTTCAATTTCAATAAATTGTGCAAATGTATGTTGTTATCAATGCCGCACGTCTTCTGTTTATAAAAATAATTTGAAAAAAATTGTATAACGGTTTTCTTATTGCGCGCATATCTTTATCATTATAATTTGAAAAAATTGTGTAACGGTTTTCTTATTGCGCGCATATTTCTTTTTCTTTTTGGATAATAAATTGCGCGCATATTTCTCTTTATAACTATAATTTGGAAAAAATTGTAACGGTTTTCTTATTGCGCGCTTATTTCTTTTTATAACTATAATTTGAAAAAAATTGTGTAACGATTTTCTTATTGCGCACATATTTCTCTTTATAACTATAATTTGAAATAATTGTATAACAGTTTTCTTATTGTGCGGGCAAATCTTCTCTTTATAACTATAATTTAAAATTTTAACTTCTTAAAGATTTATAACGGTATTATTATTACGCAGGTTTTCACTATTATAAGTATATTTTGAAAATTTTACTTAATATTATTGTGCGGATTTTCATTTCCTAGCTATTTTTATTTTGAAAATCCAACTTAATTAACTTTCTTAAATTGTATAACAATATTATTATATCACACACATTATCATAAGACTATAAATTTGTCTTTAAAACCTACTTTTCTTTTTCTTCTTTTCTATAATATTTTAGAATGTTATATACCTTAATCTAATTTAAAACAATAAATCTATAATATATCTACCAGTTGCACACACCAATTTGTGAAAAATTAAATATAAGTTCATATTGTATATCTAAATTTCGTCCAATTGAATGTTGGTATGTGTTTGTTTTAATTTGTTAAATGATAATATTTCTGCATATAGAGAGTTAATTATTTGATGGCAATGAGATTTTTTTTAAGAAGATTATTGCAATGAGATTTTTATATATAGACTATATTGTAGTACCATTTTTTTCCCTTTTTGGCCATCGAAAATTTTTGTGGATTACATTATCAAAATCTTGTACTTATATTCCGTATTATTATAATTTACTTCTTAATACCCAACTATACTTATATTATTAGTATTTAATCTATCACCATTCCCTTACCTATATATATATATATAATATATATATATATATAATAGGGTAATATAACCTGGATTCTTATCCATTTTTATGCATCTTCATTGCCATGTTAGATTATTTCCGATTTTGTAATAAGCAATTGCATTGGCAAATGTTAGATTATTTTCCATTTTTATATGTTATATCTTGTCCGGGTATACTAGATTATATTACCCATCTTTTTGTGATTTTCTTGTCTAAATAGGTAATATTTTTATTACCAAAAGAAAAAATAACATTGCATATAAGAAAATATAGGATGCACATTTACATTCTATATATACTTTATTATAGGATTCTTTTTCTTTTACAAAGAAGTTTTTTTTTTTTTGTCTTGTTCGAGTCGGGTCGCTTCACTATGGGACTAAAACTCTCTAAAAAATGATTTTCTCCATTCATAAGACTCGAACTTGAGACCTTCTGAAAGGAACAAGTGTAGAACCACTTGAACCGACCTGGTTTTTTTACAAAGTTACTTTGAAGTTTGATGTAATGAAAAATAGCTATTCATCGATCTTTACGCCAAACCAATTTCTACTGTATCATTCGATTTATTTTTAATACTCGAATTTGCTAGTGGTTTCTCATTAATGGTAGTCCTTGGCTGTTTTCTTCATATTAATGTTTTGCTTTGTTTTATAGTGATTTTTTTGTGCTGTAATTTGATGGATTCTTCCTGCAAAACTTTCATGGGTTCAATGGCTATTTGAGCTTTACTTGCCTTAATTTATGAAAGACCATAAAAGGATACTCATTAAATATCGCCTAGTTGTTCACAATTACTTCCTTTCCATCTATTTCCTCACCAGACAGATTCTCCTTCGATTTACCAATAAAGATGATGAAACTTTTTGGAGGATTTTGAGAGCGGTAAAAATCTGTGGTTTGTCCCTGTGGCATTGCCTAATAAATACTTTCTAGTCTAAAATGGATTTGACGCTTTCGTTATAAGAAGCCAGATTAGACCCTTATATAGTCACATTTTCATATTTTGCTTAATCTTTATCCTCTCAATGGCTATGAACTTTTTTTTTTGACAGGTAGGAGTTTTATTGTATTAAAGGCTTCAAGACATCCCAGTTCAAATAGCAAAACAAAAGCAGAACAAGGAAAACAACAGAACACTCAAAACATAAAGCACAAGATAGAGAGCAAAACGCCCCTAACCAACATCAAAATAAAACCACTAAAATATTCACTCTCTCAACACCTGCCTTTGCTAACCCATCAACCATCTCGTTCTTTTCTCTATTGATGTGAGTAACTTTCCACAATACTATTTGAGGTAATTGTTTAATTTGTAATAAGAATATCATAAAATTTACATGCTCAATATGCGCGCAACAAGAAAACCGTTATACAATTTTTTCAAATTATATAACTATAATGTTTTGAGGGAAATATGTTCGCAACAAGAAAACCGTTATACAAAAAATTTTTTGTTGCGCGCTTATTTCCCTTTATAACTATAATTTGAAAAATTGTATAACGGTTTTCTTATTGCGCGGGCGAATCTTCTTTTTATAACTATATTTTAAAAATTAAACTCCTTAAAGATTTATAACGGTATTATTATTTCGCGGGTTTTCACTATCATAACTATATTTTGAAATTTTAAATTAATATTATTGTGCGGATTTTCACTTTCTAGCTAATTTTATTTTGAAAAAACCAACTTAATTAACTTTCTTAAATTGTATAATAGTATTATTATATACACACATTATCATAATTAGACTATAAATTTATCTTTAAAACCTACCTTTCTTTTTCTTCTTTTTTATAATTTAGAAATGTTACCTTAATCTAATTTAAAACAATAAAT
>AWUE01015822.1:0-12242 GCA_001974825.2 Corchorus olitorius | reverse complement strand
AAATACTAACCATCAAGATTTTTGCTAAAAACGCGTTACGGGGACCTGGTTTAGTTTTGCATGAATTTTGGCGCCATGAATCATTGAAATATTTATATTTATCTAAAGAAATCTCAGCCACATTCGATTTAAGGATTTCTTTTTACGAGCATCTCAATCCGGTTTCAATTTAATTAAAAATTAATTCGGAAAAAAAAGAAAAACGATATTAGAAGCGTGAGAAGCCCTTCAATCTTTTTGGCGTTGAATTATATATTTTTTATGAGTATCGTGACCAAAAATTGAGGAATACTCTTTTGGGTAAATTTTTACAAAATTTTAGCCGAAATCGTCTACTAACTCACGATTTTAATTTTGGTTAAAAACACGTTTTGAGGCCCAAGCTCAGTTTTGCATAATTTTTGGCGCCAAGACCCAAGACTCCTTGAAATATCTATATTTATCTAACCAAATCTCATACACATTGAATTTATGGATTTGTTTTTACAAGCATCAAAATCTTGTTTCGATTTTATTTGAAATTAATTCAGAAAAAATAGGAAAAAACGATATTAGAAGTGTGAAAAGCCCTTCAATCTTTTTGGCATTGAATTATATATATTTTATGAGTAGTGTGGCTAAAAATTGAAGTAGAAACTTTCTATTAAATTTTTGAAAATTTGTAGCCGAAATCGTGCACTAACCATCGCGGTTTTTGGCTAAAAATGCGTTCTTGGTTTCCGACTCAGTTTTGCATAAATTTATGCATCAAGACTCATTGAAATATCTATATTAATCTAACGAAATCTCATCCGCATTAGATTTAAGGATTTGTTTTTACGAGCATCTCAATCCGATTTCAATTTAATTAAAAATTAATTCGGAAAAAAATAGGAAAAACGATATTGGAAGCGTGAGAAGCCCTAAAATTTTTGGCGTTGAGTTATTTATTTTTTATTAATATTGTGGCAAAAAATTGGAGAGAATTTTTCCAGGTCTATTTTTGCAAAATTTTAGCCGAAATCGTGTATAAACCATAACGGTTTTTAACTAAAAACTCGTTCTGGGGCCCTTCTCTGTTTTGCATGATTTTTGGCACCAAGTCTTATTGAAATATTTACATTTATCTAATCAAATCACACCCACATTGGATTTAATGATTTGCTTTTACGAGCATCTGAATCATATTTTGATTTAATTAGAAATTAATTCCGACAAAATAGGAAAACTGATATTGGAAACGTAATGAGCCTTTCAATATTTTTGGCGCTAAATTATATATTTTTATGGTATCATGGCTAAGAATTGAGGAAAATTCTTTCGGGTAAATTTTTGCAAAATTTTTGCAGAAATCATGTACACTAACTATCACTATTTTTTGTTAAATACACATTCTATGCCCAGGCTCTATTTTGCATAATTTTTGGCACAAAGACACTTTGAAATATCTATATTCATCTAGTCAAATCTCATCAACACTGGATTTATGGATTTGTTTTTACGAGCATCAAAATCTTGTTTTGATTTAATTAGAAATTAGTTCAGAAAAATAGGAAAAACGATATTAGAAGCGTAAAAAGGCCTTCAATATTTTTGCATTGAATTATATATATATATATATATTATGAGTATTGTGGCTAAAAATTGAAGGAGAAACTTTCTGTTAAAATTTTGCAAAATTTTTTAGCCGAAATCGTGTACTAAGCATCACTGTTTTTGGCTAAAGACGTGTTCCGGGGTTCCGGCTTAGTTTTGCATATTTTTTGGCATCAAGTCTCATTGAAATATCTATATTCATCTAATGAATTCTCAGCCACATTGGATTTAAGGATTTATTTTTACGAGAATCTCAATCCGGTTTCGATTTAATTAGAAATTATTCGGGAAAAACACGAAAAGCGATATTAGAACCGTGAGAAGCCCTTTAAACTCTGTGGCATTAAATTATTTTTTTATTAGTATTGTGCCCAAAAATTGGGGAGAAATTTTTCGAGGCCCCTTCTTTGTTTTGTATGATTTTTTGCCCCAAATCTCATTGAAATATCTATATTTATCTAACCAAATCTCACCTATATTGGATTTAAGGATTTTCTTTTACGATCATCCGAATCATATTTCGATTTAATTAGAAATTAATTCGGACAAAATAGGAAAACCGATATTAGAAGCGTGAAAAGCCTTTCAATATTTTTGGCGTTGAATTATATATTTTTTATGAGTATAGTGGCCAAAAATTGGGGAAAATTTTTTCAGGTAAATTTTTAATAAATTTTAGACAAAATTGTGTATTAACTATCACGATTTTTGGCTAAAAACACAATAAGAGGTCCAGACTCAGTTTTGCATAATTTTTTGCGGCAAGACTCCTTGAAATATCTATATTCATCTAACAAAATCTCATCCACATTGGATTTAAGGATTTGGTGTTACGAGCATCAAAATCGTGTTTCGATTTAATTAGAAATTAATTCGGAAAAAAAAAGAATAACGATATTAGAAGCGTGAAAAGCCCTTCAATCTTTTTGGTTGAATTATATATATTTTATGATTATTGTGGCTAAAAATTGAAGGAGAAATTTTCGGTAAAATTTTTGCATAATTTTAGTCGAAAATCGTGTACTAACTAACCATCACAGTTTTTGACTAAAAACACGTTTCGGAGTCCCGGCTCTGTTTTGCATGATTTTTGGCATCAAGAATCAATGAAATATCTATATTCATCTAACGAAATCTTAGCCACATTGTATTTAAGGATTTTTTTTTACGAGGATCTCAATGCGTTTTCGATTTAATTAGAAATTAATTCGGAAAAAATAAGAAAAACGATATTAGAAGTGTGAGAAGCCCTTTAAACTTTTTGGCGTTGAGTTATTTATTTTTTATGTGTATTGTAGCCAAAAATTGGAGAGAAATCTTTCGGGTCAACTTTTGCAAAATTTTTGCTGAAATCGTGTACATTACGGTTTTTAACTAAAAACTCGTTCTGAGGCCCTTCTTAGTTTTACATAATTTTTGGCGCCAAGACTCCTTGAAATATCTATATTATTCGAACCAAATCTCATCTACATTGGATTTAAGGGTTTATTTTTTACGAGCATCAAAATCATATTTCAATTTAATTAGAAATTAATTCAGAAAAAAAAATAATATTTAAAGCGTGAAAAGTGCTTCAATCTTTTTGGCATTAAATTATATATATTTTAAGAGTATTGTGGATAAAAATTGAACGAGAAACTTTCAGTTACTTTTTTTGTAAAATTTTAGTCGAAATTGTGTACTAACCAACACGGATTTTATCTAAAAACTCGTTCTGAGCCCGACTCTGTTTTGCATGATTTTTGGCGCCAAAATTCCTTTAAATATCTATATTTATCTAATCAAATCTCATCCACGCTAGATTTAAGGATTTATACGAGCATCTGAATCATATTTCTATTTAATTAAAAATTAATTAGGACAAAATAGGAGAATCGATAATTGCAATTCTATAGTTAAGAGGTATGCCCGGCCTAGTTTCATTTGTTAGCTAGCCTTAAATCTGATCAATTGTTACCTTAATGCGGTGTCCTTGAGTGATCATGAAAATCATTTGTCCATATGTGTCTAGTTTTTTAATTGGATCTTTTGCTACTATAACTTAAATGCACTCCAATTTCTTCTGGACCATCGGCCATGCCAAGCCTGCTGGAAAGAAAGGGAATGCGAGAGTTTGATGATAAGAACTGTCCAGGTAAATAATATATTACGAAGGAGAAGGATTTAACATACCCTAATTAATGGTCTTATTGTGAGACCCCGACCCAATTAATTGCTATTATGATTGTTTTTGTGTGATTTTGGGTCTTATTAGTTTATCAAATCCAGTTAGGTATTAGTTAGTCCTTTAACCTAACTATAAATTAATATTTATCTCACTAGCTAGGGTTAGAACATTGGTTTCAAAGGGAAACGCGTTGAGATCTTTTGAAGGCTATTTTCCATTGTTTTCATCTCTCTTGGGTGCTCTAAGACTCTTAATTGTGCATTGTTCGTGGCAAAAATTGTGTTGTGATTGTGTGTGCTGATCAGGTAAGTGACCGGACCTTTCTAGTGTTTTCTAAGATTATATGTATTATATTTATATGAACTATCAATTGTTTTATAGATTGTTTTTATATAAATGATTGGAAGTGTTTTGTTGTTTTTAAAAGAGTATCGTTGTTTTCTTAAAATCGGATCGAGTATGCAAATGTAAATGTTTTGAAATTGAAAAGGTTTTGAAAGTGATTTGGGAATGTGAAAATGTGTTTTAATGTCCTTGGAAGGCTGTCTATAGTGGACCCGTGTCTCAGGGGATTAAACTGTTGGTAAGAGTGGACCCATACCACAGGGGGTTAAACTATTGGTAAGAGTGGACACAGGGGTTAAACTGTTGGTAAGAGTGGACTCGTGCCTCAGGGGGTTAACTGTTGGCTATACTCGAGATCTATACCGTTAACGGATGATTGTGATTGTGATTGTGATTGTGATTCTGATTCTGATTCTGATTCTGATTGTGATTGTGATTGTGGTGCAGCCTGAAAAGAACTAAATGATTATTGGGAATGAGAAATAAAGTGTATTGTTTCGAAGGGGAAATTGGTTTTGGTTTATCGTATATGTTTATATGAAAACTATGATTTGCTATTATAGTATGTATGGTTTTATCATACTTGATCCACCTAGTTAGATCTTGTTACTTACTGGGCTTTTTAGCTCATTATGTGGTTTATATGATTTTCAGATGATAATGAGTAAGCATTGGGGATTGCATTGGGGAGAGTGATCGTTAGATGTTATAGCTTCTGCGATAGACTTGCACTTTTGGAACTTAGTTGAATTTCAATGATATTGTTTAGTCGAGACTTGAAGATTTTGTTAATATTTGGACCTATTATATTATGTTGGACTGATAACTAGCCTTACATGCTCTTGGGGTTCACCTCATGAGTATGTGGCGTTATTATATTCCGAGCCTTGGGTTTGGGGCGTGACACTTAGCAGATCCACTTAAAAGGCCTTCCCCTGGTTCAAAGAGGGAAAAACATGTTACCGCCTTCTTGTGCTCCTTCACGTCCCAAATAAGTTATTGCTCTCTAACATCCGATACCTATTCAATCAACCCACTTCTAGTCACTATCTACCATGATAATGTTGCACCATAGTTCCTTTTCATTTTTTTCTTCATTTTTCGAGCAAATGTGATATTTAGTTGACTTAAAAATCATCAGAAACGTTGTTTTTTGAGTTGGAGCTGGTCACCATACCTTAATTGAGCCATCAGATCTCCACTGAAAAGCATATTCCCTTGTAGTAGATAAGGGCAATAACAGCTCGCATAACTGTTTCCTCTTTGGAAGTTGAAACAGCAATCAGCAGTTGGTCCAAAATGACATCCTTTAACATATTGTGTACTTCACACCCTCTTTATTGTTTGACATTTAGTAAATGGCTGTTACTTCAACAGCATAATCTTTGTCACATTTCTCTAATCCATCTGAGAAACATAGTTTTGAAACTGCATTAATCTCAATAATTTCCAATAATTCACTCTTAGAATCTCTTTGAAATTGCTGCTGTGCCATCAGAAAGATGCAGCTTCCTGTATAGGTTAGCACAATCAAATTAATTGGCATTATAGCTAGTATTGATTGATGTTAGAAACTAATTAGAATGGATTATGCATTAGGAACTTGACTTTTTATAAATTTTAACGCGATGATCTTCGAGTTATGAATATGATATTTAACCTATAATAATGCATGTTAAGAAGAGTGTCAGAAGAAATTAATGTACCCGAAATAGCGGTCTCGAGTCCAAGCAATGTGAGGAGAATTATGGGATGGGCGTGTGGAATGGGTAAAGCGACTTTCATTTGATTTCTTATTATAAGTAAAATAGTAAGGAGGGGGGAAATGGTCAAACACGCACAAAGTCATATACATATATGTTTGAGATATCTTCAAAGTTCATAATTTAAAGCCGCAAAACGGTTTTTTTTTCTTTTTTTTCAATTCGTGACTCGTGAGCTACAGTACTTAATTACTAAACTTGTTTAGTCTTATGGTTAATTGGTAATGATCTCTGCCTCCGCTACTTGATGTTGATTCATATGGTAAAAGGAGACAAAAACATAGGCAAGGCAAGAAAAACACATCTACATATGCTAGGACTTTTGATAACATGATGTTCTCATTCCTTGCGAGATTTGAGTTTGTCTAACGTACGAATACTAAGTTGTTAGCTCAACTGTTAGACACATCATACATGTACCATGAGGTCCTAACAGGAGCGAATAAATGTTAGTACATATGAATTTGGACAATTGGAAATTAACTTCTTATATTTGACTTTACTTGCATTCAAGCAAGTTTCAAAGTCTCTAAATCAAAATACTTCGCTTCGTTTTTCCTTTATTTTTCATAGATTGAGAGTATGCATGTGTTACCAAAAGGGGAGATTAGATATGAAAATTAGGGTAAAGCAATTGCAATTGAAACAACTGTCTTTCACCAAAAAAAAAACAACTGTCATGTAAAATGTAAAGGGAAAAGAAACTAGTTGTATTTATGTATAAAATCCCACATTGTTTAGTTAATTGTTTAATTTAATCTTTATAAGGAGTTACGTTACTAATTAGTATTGCCCGCACAAGGGCATCCCACCCTCTATGGGTGGGTAGCCAGCTAACAAATACTCCAAAATGATCCAAAATGATTATGTTCTGACCTGCGCTTGCACGTCTCTCGACTCCTCGGCAGCATCGGCCATCAGGGCCCCATTATCCTATCCTCCATGGCTAGGTTGCATTTTTTTTTAATTTTCCATCCCCACTAAGTAAAGGCAAAGATACGAAATTAGACAAAACCCGACTAGCAACTAGGTCTCTTGTACACTATAAGAGTATAAATTATATTTTCAAATAAATTAATTATGTTGGAACTATATTGCAATACAGGCACAGATCAAGAACTTGACATCATTTTGCTTATTAGTTGTAATTGTAACCCATGGAAGTACCACTAACGGCGGCCGGCAACATCCATTTCATCTAGCTTGCATTTACCGGGACCGTGAGGGACGTTTGAACAAGGAGTACCAGCAAAAGGTGGAACTGGCCCCCTTTAGAGTACTGACTCCCAATTAGGAACAACTTTTCTCAAAAGTTGCTCTTTATGATCATGCCAAGGCCTAATGGCAGCACCAAATTGTGGTGCAAATGAAATTATGAACACAATGGCAAATACCATTGAAAAAGTTATAGCCTTGGGGAACTCCATTATATTTCTTGACTTTTTTAAAGAGAATTTTATTTATGTGGGATTACTATAGCAGCTTGTTTGAGGGAAGAAATCAATGCGATGAATTGACGGAATTATGAAAATGAGTTATTAGGGTTTGGTGGAGAGATTTGGGCAGCTCACATAGATATATACACTCACACACACTAGTTGTTGTAGGCACATGGAAGTAAATTTCTTGTTTCAATGTTGAATACATGACTTTGGACAGTTGGAAATTAACTTTGTTATATTTGACTTTGCCTGCATGTTCAAGCAAGTTTCAAAGTCTCTAAATCAAAATACTTCGCGTGGTGTTTCCTTTATTTTTCCTAGACAGAGTCATGTGTTTTGTTGGTACTAACCCGGGATTCAGTGGCCATATTTGGACCCTACTATTCTGGAGTTGAGGCGCATAGGATCCATATAGGAGGAAGCTCTCACAACCAGTACTTATTTTCGCCATTCAGAAAATACTCAAATCTGATACCTTACTTCAGAGACATCAAACTCCTTCCACTCAACACAACATGTGTTGGTAGATTGAGAGTCATGTTAATGCAATAAAAGGATGCCTATCTTGTCATAGATTCTAATTAATGACAAAACATCTAATGCTAATACTCTACGTAACGAAATTGATGGAAATGGAAGTCTTGATCCGGTTGATAATATAGACAAACTAACCGTAATTAATTATAACTATGAATTGGTAAGCCCTTCGAAGCTACTATATCGATCACACCGTAAATTTCTTAATTTCTTTGAATCTTTTGTTATTTAAGGCCATTTGATCAAAGAGACATGGGATAATAAGTATAAACAGAGACTCTAATTCCATCGTGTGGAATGGATTTGGTGGCTTGAATTTGATGATCAAACACGCTGAAAATCAAAGTCATTTTCATCCATCTCTTAGCCCAACCCAACTCGCAAAAACGTACATTTTCTTGCCACTTTCCTTCTTATTTATACTTGTTAGATCACATACTATAGTCATCTTTGGCTTGGGCGCTTGGCTTGTTGATTATATATAGCTCGCTCGGGAAAACGAGTTGTTGCATTTTTCCTTTAATTTCCCTAGTCTTAATTCTACGCCCACCCCACAAATCACATGCATAGTCAAGAAATATACCAAGCTTTGGCATATTTGAGCCTAATTTTTAATATGAAAAATGATATATCTCCTACATGAATAGTCTATTATTTTTAATATTGCATTAATTGCATGATAATGTATATGAATCGTGATAATGTTTAAGAAAATTATATAGCTTATTAGCTTTTAATCAAACAAAGTTACCATCATTGACAATTTTAACAAAATAAACGAAAATTATTGATATTGAAATATCTACATAAATAACCAACAAGTGACTGGTTCAAGTGGTTTGGCACTTGTTCCCCTTCAGTAAGGTCTCAGGTCCGAGTATTGTGAATGGAGAAAGTCATTGTTGGAAAAGTTTTACCCCATAGTATGCCATAAATAGTAGATATATGAAATTAAAATTAGGCTAAAGCTGTTGCAATTAAAACAACTATTAGGGAAAAGAAACAAGTTGTATATATTTATGTATAAAATCCGTTTTTCTGTTTTCTGTTTTTGTTTCGTTTTCGTTTTGTTTTTGTTGCGCTGTCAATTTTTGAAAACAAAAACATGTTTGGATATACAATTTGGTTGTATGTTTTTAAATAAAAAAGTTTAAAAAAAAAAAAAAAAAACTGGTTAAAAAGTATGTCACATATTGTTCATCATTGTGTTTCTGTGTTTTGGAAGTGTTTTGGAAAAACATGAAAACACAAAATTCTTGCTTCCACTTTTTTCCAAAACACTGCTTCTGTTTCCAAAATTTTTGAAAACAGAAACAGTCTGCCAAACATGTTTTCACTGTTTTGTTTTCAAAAACAGAAAATTGGCAACAGAAAACGAAAACGATACCAAACGAGCTCAGTTAATTGTTTTATTTGATCTTTATAAGGAGTTACGTTACCAGTTTACATTGCCCGCATGCACAAGGGCACCCCACCCTGTATTGGTGGGTAGCCAAATAACATATACTATTTGATTATGATCTTATCTGCGCTGGCACGTCACTCGGCTTCTCGGCTCTCTTCAGTTGCAACCTATCCTATCCTCCATGGCTAGGTAGCAAAACTTTTTTTTTTTTCCATCCCCTTAATAAAGGCAAAGATACGAAATTAGACAAACCAAATAGGACTCTTGTGTACACTAAAGAGTATAAATTTTATTTTCAAATAAATTAATTTAAGCATGAAAAATTGAAAATAATTATACAATTATATGTTGGAGCTTTATTGCAATGCAGGCATAGATCAAGAACTTGACATCATCTAATTTGCTTATTAGTTGTAAGTTGTAACTCTTATTCTCCATCGAACTTTATTGTAGTTGCTTCAGCGGCAAACTTTTGATCATTAACAATATCGATGCCGGGGAAGGGTGGTGGTGGTGGTGAATGAATGAGATGGCGGCCGCCGACATTCATTTCATCTAGTTTACATTTACCGGAATCGTGAGGGACGTTTGAACAAGGATTAACAGCGGATGGTGGAACTGGCCCCCTTGAGAGTGACTCCCAATTATTAGGAACGACTTTTCTCAAAAGTTGCTCTTTATGATCATGCCAAGGCCTAATGGCAGCACCAAATTGTGGTGTAAATGAAATGAAGAACACAATGGCAAATATCATTGGAAGAGTTATAGCCTTGGGGAACTCCATTTTGGTTTTTTGAAGAAAATTTTTATGTGGGTTTATTAGCAGCTTGTTTGAGGGACGAAATCAATGCAATGAATTAATGGAATTATGGAAATGAGTAATTGGGGTTTGGTTGAGAGAGTTGGGCAGCTCATAGATTTATATACACACACTTAGGCACATGGAAGTAGACTTCTTGTTTCAATAAGAGAATTTTGGTTGATTACATGACTTCGGACAGTAGGAAATTAACTTGTTCTAAATTTGACTCTGCCCGCATGTTCAAGCAAGATTCAAAGTCTCTAAATCAAAATACCTCGTGTCGTTTTTCCTTTATTTTTCCTAGATTGAGAGTCATGTGTTAATGCAATAATAGGAAGCCTGAATATGATGTCTTGACATATACTCCCTCTGTTCCTTTTTAATGGTTCTTTTCTCTTGTTCCTTTTTAATTATCACTCATATTTCTTTTCCAGAAATATCCTTCTTGAAACATGGGTTTAATTAAAAGGTCAAACATGTATTTAATTAGAGAGAAACAATGGTTTAAGGGCATTATAGGAAAATTAAGTGAAATTGTAATAGAATTTAGGAAACTAACTGAAATTAACTAATTTTTTTAAAGAAATAAAATCAATTAAAAGGGACAATTAAAAAGGAACGAAGGGAAGGGAGTATATTCTAATTAATGACAAATTAAACATTCGATACCAATACTCTACGGAAATAATGATGCATGGAAATGGAAATCTTGATCCGGTTGATAATTTAGACAAACCAAATATACGTACCGTAATTAATTATAACTATGAATTGGTAAAGCCCTTCAAAGCTATTGTATTGATCACACCGTAAATTTCTTGATTTATTTGAGGCTTATTAGCTTCTTTGCCCCTAGGTACTATGAGGTTAAGGACAATTTGCCTCTTAAATTAAAATCGGGGTAATTTGCCATTTGAACTTTAAAATTCAGAATAATTTATCCTTTCCATCAGGACCACTTGAGTAGCTTAGGGGTTAATTGTCTTAAATTTGAAAATTCAGGAGGCAAATTGTCGCTATTTGAAGTATGTCCTTAACGTGATAGTTCAGGAGACAAAAAGGCTAATCCATTTCTTTGAATCTTTTATTCTTTAAGGACATTTGATCAAAGAGATGGATAA
Organism: Corchorus olitorius; assembly: GCA_001974825.2. NCBI lineage: Eukaryota > Viridiplantae > Streptophyta > Magnoliopsida > Malvales > Malvaceae > Corchorus > Corchorus olitorius. The sequence goes on along the minus strand of AWUE01015822.1, from coordinate 1,085 downwards.
GTATAAGAGACTCTAATTCCATCGTGGGGAATGGATTTGGTGACTTGAGTTTGATGATCAAAGACACTGAAAATCAAAGTCATCTTCATCCATATCTTCGCGTGAATGACTATATGTTTCCCGTTAGCCTAATTAACCACTCGCAAAAACATACATACTCTTGCGACTTTCCTTGTTATTTACTTGTTAGACCTGACACTGTAGTCATCTCTTTGGCTTGGGCACTTGGCTTGAGTATATATATATACTATATATATATATATATATATATATATATATATAAGTCTAAACTTCAAAATCATTGACCTGAAATATCTAAAATAACCTTTTTAATTTTAAAAGTTTAGTATTCATTTAAAGGGTAAACATGTATTTATCAAATTAAACTTTTAAGGTTCAATATGTAATTTCATTTATCAATTAAATTAAATATAGTATTATATTAAAATTTATAATTTCTTTTACCGCACCCTTATTTCAATTAATTTTTAATTCCTATGTAATATATATAATAACTAAAATACTTACATTAATTAAATGTAATACTATAATAACTGAAATACTTGCATTAATTAAATTCTTAGGTATTTTTTTAATTCAAATTCATAGGTATTTGTGCAAACGTATTGACTAAAAAGAAATATTTGTTTTGCTGGACAAAAAAAAATTGTTTCCTTAATAATAAATAAATCGGATCTTAATATCTTTTATAATTTTGAAATTTTGTTTGACATTGATCTAATTTAATTTAATAAATCAACCACTAATGTTCAACTAATTTTTTTTGGTATAATTCTATATATATAATAGTAATGTGTTGTATCTTATTCACTACAACTTTGTTAGTAATCTTAGACTTAAAAAATTAATAACATTCACCATTGATAAATAAATCGGATCTTTAATATCTTTTATAATTTTGAAATTTTGTTTGACATTGATCTAATTTAATTTAACAAATCAACCACTAATGGTCAACTACTTTTTTTTTAGGTATAGTTTTATATATAATAATAATGTGTTGCATCTTATTCACTACAACTTTGTTAGTAATCTTAAGCTTAAAAAAATTATAACATTCACCT